>JAUTBV010153805.1:0-10457 GCA_032361325.1 Lepetodrilus fucensis | reverse complement strand
GCTGTCGTCCCGGTTTCCCGAATGTACTAATGTACCGAATGTCCGAAATAAACCAATCTCACCAGTACCGGTTTACCAAAACTACATTTCTATATTTGTTCTCTAGTTTCGGATAACCGGTCCATAACTGTGTGCAAACCATCCATCCAATTGTTTAAATTATGCTTTAAAATTTAGATATACTGTCGTATTATGCATTGGCAGTAATGTCCTGTCATGTCTGACATGATTAGCTTGAACATTCCTGGTGGCAGCAACCGGAGATTCCCAATAGATCCTTCGCTCGGATTAATCCAACACGATCGCTGGTACCATGGGTCCGTTACTATGCTACTGAGCTTGTTAAGATGGGCTGCTATGTGAGCTGAAGATTTGTAGATGTAAATTACAATATCAGTCTCCCACTCTATCTCTATTAATAGCTGTATATTAATGTATTTGGTTTTAAATTAATATTTGATATAATGTTACTTGCCCGTGGGTGGATATGACGCGGTATAAATGGCCATTATTATTATTATTATTATTATTAAAATGTCTGTCGTCGCCTATGGGTGAGATATTCCCGCTGCGACATAAAACATTACTTAATTAATTCTTAAAATGTCAAACGTATTTTATTGTCATCATGCTTGGACTAGAGTATTATTGATGTCTGAATTTTGCTAGAGTATTATTGATGTCTGAAATTATGTATGCTAATGTTCTGTGCAGTTCATTCCATATACGTAGATCTCTGGACAAAGCCGGTGGTCGTTAGTAATTGATTGCCATTGGTACCTGATCATATCTCCATATCCAGCACTGGGTGTTGGAGCCACAACAGTCACAGCGCTTGCATCTGGTGCTAGTGGTACTTCTAATTGGTTTGATTTATTCTCAGAATGGTATTGATTTCATAACCTGAGTTTCCGTAGCAGTATTCAAACCAGCTGACGGTAGTGAGAAGCACGTCTATCTATGGAGGTAATCATGTACCGATGCGTACAGGAATTATTTTTTCCCTCCATAGTCCAAATGTGGCATTGTTGTTTGATAGAGAGTCTTCTTGAAGATAGAAATAGCATCTAGAAGGCTTTGATCAAGATCAGAATCGTAGAACTCGTTGTGATATGGTTAATATGTCGTTTGACAATTAAATGAGTTACAGCGAGGTGAATTCTGCTTCCATATAAATAAAACACACTTTAGCATTGATTGTGTGCTTTGACTTTCATTATTAATGGAAATGGCGGTGATTACAGTATACATTTCTCTGGAGCCCATTGACTTGCAGTCTCCTCACGGCCATTGAGTGCTGATAATTATCCAACATAACAACATCGGCGAACAATATTGATATCTGTCCTCATCTAAATTGTTTCCAGATGAGAAGGCAAAAATTATATGATGTAATGTCTTGAAAATTATTGCCAATAGGCAATACTTGACAAACATGTGGGAGGCAAGGTTGTTTTTTTCTCCCCGTTCTTTTAATGATATTTCAAACATTTTTTTACATTTCTTTTTGACAATTTTGAGAAAGAAATGGAAAATAATTACTTCTGTCTGTGACAAGGACTACATTAGGCATTCCAAGCAGACATTGAATTTGTGTCAAAGTATTTTTGTTGTTTCGTGAATATATTTTCACCTTGGTCTCAGTTAGAAGGTCAACATCCAGAGATTTCTCAAAATCTGTTTAGATATTTGATCATATTTCTATAAAGCCTTGAGTTGGACAAGTGACATTGTACAGATTTTGCAGAAATACTGCCACTTTTCTTTGGATTGTCTTTTGATAGGATTATTTTTTATTTGTTTTGTTTCCTTCTTTTATCTTTAGTAAGTTGGATGAGACAAGATCAAAAGAGAACATTCATTTTAATATACAATAACTGTCATGGTAGAAATGTTTAAAGGTGTATGTTAATTCTATCATATCATTTGTATGACAAATAAACAACATGTGACAAATACTATTTACTACAAAACAATATGTTTCTGTATTTTGTCTCTTTCAGTATTTTAAAATAAAATATTATTTTGGTAGTGTACACATTTCTATGAAAACTTCTCCACGTCTGTAATAATAATTGTAATTTCCAGATCAGTACATGATAAGCTGCTGCTGGAATATTCATGACCAAAGCTGTCGTAGAATATTTCTTCTTGCCTCCAGCATGAATTATATTTATAACAGTATTTAGAATTTCACTCATTTAGCAAGTAAACATTTTTGGAATAGAATATTTCTTACATTGGGACCAAAAAAAATAGTTGTTAATTCTAAAAATAATGTTGCAGCCATATTATTTTATTTGCAGTCAAAATTACAAGGATAGCTAACTTACTGAGGTCAACTTGTTATTGTGAAAAGTACATTATTCATTTATTGGCATGAATATTTCATATGATAGACAGTATTGTGAATTTATTAATATAATTATGTGACATGTTGGTTATTGACACAATATTGAATATTAAATTGGTTTTCCAGAAATATTTTGTAGCTAATCTACCTCCGACTTAAATAATGTGCATATTTCAATCATTGAAGGCAGTGCTTTTCTATTGTTAGAGTTGTAATAATACAAATAATGTAAACATATAAATTGCACAAAATCCATGCTCGAAAGCATGCTCATGGCGCTACATTAAATTTTATGTCTAATAGCCAAACAATTGTAGGAGCTGGAAATTTAATATTTTCAATGCCGCTCAATGATACCATTTGCAATCTAATAACCACAAATAAAAATCATGTCACATTCATGATTTAACCCTTTCCATGCTGGAGGCAACAGGAAATTCCCCAAAGAGCAGTGCCTGTGCCTAATCCAGCAGGGACAGGGTTAAAGAGACGACCTGTGATAGTACAAGGATTGCCCTGTAACATGGTTACAGTTCTTAGTTAACCCCATGGCACAAACTCAATTCCACATTTGATGGAGATAGAAGGTGCACCAGCACCAGTAGCATCATGGCTGACTTGTCACTGAGAAGGGTGTGCGAGGCCTGGCGTCAGTATGTTTAAGGCAGAATCAATCGATGTTTGAATTGCCGGCCGGCTTGATAACAGACCTTCTCTGATCAGATAATCATGCCCTACGTCCCAGATCACTTGAAGCTCTTGCCTCTGGACAGTTATGCACGTCACCAGTAATATATTATGTACTCGTGAAATTTTATTTTAAAAATGGTTCGATTAAGAACCAGCGTTCAATACAATACCTCCACCAACAAATACATCCAGATCCCCTATCCCCCCACCCCCTATCAGGGTTTAAGAGAAGCACAGCCTGCATAGAAAGTTGCATTGCCGTTCCCATGGCAACCCCATCTTCCCGAGGAAGGGAAATTGATCAGCACGTTGTGTTTCTATGAGAGTGCTCAGAAGCTCACTGCTGGTGGAAGCAGTCGACGGATAGGCAACCGTGGGTAGCACACTCGTCCAGATTCCTTTAGACATTCTATAATGCGTGCAGCGGTTCCGCAGTAAAAGTTGGGGAATTTTCGTCGGCCAATGAGCAGTGGTGTGCGCAAGTGAGGAGTCTCTACTTTCTACACTTTCTGGTGATTGTCTTGCTCGACTGCAGAATGGTAAATTATTTTTCTTGTTTCTTCCTTGGTGTACTTTGAACAGACTTTTTTTATTCGCTGTAGAGATGAGATTGTTTCTGAGTTGGATATTGATTAGGAAAGATTGGTTTGAGATTCCTCTGATGCCTTGCCAGAAAATGGATCCTGCAAAGCCCAGGCCAATCTGGGACATTTCAAATAGTTCTCTGAATGTTCTAGGTCATCCAGTGTCTTCACTAAAGGAATTGAACCGATTCCATTAATATATTCCTTTTGGAGGATTGTATTCATTGTATTAAGTTGTATTTAATTTCAAGCAAATCATCGTGAACTAGTACAATCATTATAATTTCTCAGTCACCACGTAGATCTACATATTTCACAAAGGCAAGCATATTGTTCCTGAACTTGTTGCAGATGAAAGTACATGCAACATAAAGTAGCTAACTATTTATGTATGTTTTGTATTTTGCTGTTAGCATGATTACTCCTCTCCGTGCTGGATTAGGCACAGACACTGTTGTTTAGGGCATCTAGGTTGCCTTCAGCATGGAGAGGATTTAAACATATTGCAAAGCCATATTTTTGGGACACGATAATGGAACTTCAACTCGAGGTGCAGAAATCATTAAGTTGTTGTAACCATGATGGCTTCAGGCCATTGCCATAGAGATATTGACAAACCAGTCTGCTAGCTGTGTATTTGAATGGGAAAAGTGTGTATGCATGCACTTAATTATCAGCTTTGTTTGGTTTGGGCATACCTTAAAGCCTTTATGTAATACAGTACTCTTCTGTATGGCCACAAGGAAATTGTTTGGTTTTTAATACCCAGGTATTTCACTGTGATATGTATTTTGATTTAGTTTGCTGAAAATTGTCGGTTTCAATTAATTACAATTATTAGGATTTATGTGATTTTTAATGTGCTTAAATATAGGTCAACTTGGTCATTAGATGGTCATTAATTTGAAAATTTATATCAATGATACTTTGATTTTCTATTGATGAAAACATGCATGTGTAATTGCACCTTGTCATAGCATATGAGTGAAAGATGAACATGAAGCAATAAATAAATCAAATCAATGCACCATACTTTCCCAATGATACAAACAGTACATCTGTCTAGCTTTCCATACTGACTCCATTACACATTCATTTTGTCAAGTCCCCACATGTCAATTTCACAACTTATTTTTCTCATAGAGTATTACATTAAAGCATCCATTCTTTTTATGTACATACATTTCAATGCTATTTACTCTGACTCATCTTAATCTTATAAATACCACTACACAGTACAACAGTTAAGGAATTCAACCCATATATCCAGCATGTCTAAAATACCCGCTTTCAGTATTGCTGAATGCGAGCTAATTATGAAGCTCGATAATCGCCTATTCATGTTTGCCCTGAGAATCGCGATGGCCGACCAGTGGAGCGGGACAACTAATCTCTCAACATACACTGGCAATTCACCGGCCATTGATCCCCCGTCTAATGCCTCATTTCTAATCTGTGTCTCTGAGCCCTCTGTACTCCAGTCTGACAATGCTGATGACTACTTCTACATGAACATGGACTGAAATGTATCCCCTTCATTCCAATATCAGTTAGTTTATTTTATATTTAATTCAAGACGAAAAGAAAACCGCTTATTTTAATTCTGTTTATTATTTCTGTCGATGAAAGTTGGACGATATTCATTCAAGATGAAAAGAAAAATGCTTAATTGAATTCTGTTTATTTATTCCTGTCGATGAAAGTTAGAAATGTTCTGTATAGTTCTAAATTTTGTTATTTTGTTTATTGTTAATTACTTACTAATAAGAGCTCTTTATTGCTGTCAACTTATTCTGTTATTTTATTGCTTTTAATCTTCTAATGCCCTGTTGGATCGTCATCTACAGGAGATATTTAATAAGTGATTACAGACCTGGGTATCCTTTCACAAAGCTCTCTTTTCCGCTAAGAGACTATAGCACTCTCTTTGCAGTTATTTTAGCAAAGCGAGCGCTATGGTCTCTTAGCGAATAAAAGAGCTTCATGAAAGGCTACCCTGGATACTGGGTGAATCTGTCATACCACACCAACCACTCTCTGAACATCATGACCTGCACTTGTGTGTATGCTTGCATGACTTCTGAGTTCTGGTCATACTCCCAATGGGAGTGTTGGAAGTATCGCCAAAGATCATCGACTGAGACCTGTCGCATGGTAAGAAATCCAGACCCTCCCTCTGGGATTGGTCGATCTAATCCAGTAATTCAGCATTTGACTGCGATACTGCCAAGGTTTTGCTCATCATTGGAATAGGGTCATGGGCATGCAGACATTGGACTTGTTCTTGGTGATTCAGTGTTCCTATAGAATCACTGCCGAGGCTGTGTTCATCATTAGAATGAGGTCATGAATATATGGTCTTGTACTCTTGGTGATTCAGTGTTCCCATAGAATCACTGCCAAGGCTGTGTTCATCATTGGAATAAGGTCATGGGCATATGGTCTTGGTCTTGATACTAACATTTTACTTGTTAGATGATTGTGCAGATTCTTCTTAACCAACATTAAATATTAACCCAATCCTGAAGCCAATGTTCAATTATTGATTGAAATACTACTATAAGAAATGATAAACAAAATATATCACCCTTGTTCAAGATATAACTCTTTGGTATTCAGACAGACAGGAAATTTGAACACTGCCATCATCAGATGTTCAAACAACTGGTTTATAGTTTCTAGACTTTGTAGTAAACAAAGTAAAGGTCATGGAATTGTGATTAACGTCATATATACGGAGTGGGCTGAAAAGATTCAATTTCTACTTTTATTCGTTTATTGCTTGATGTCAGAATTTACTAATAGGTACATTTCATTATCATTAAAATAGGCATTGACATTCTTCATCATGTTCAGCGAGAAATAGAACACTTTGCCTGGTGAATTGACACCTAGGTCTTCAAAGCATAGTATTTGTCAAGGGCAATCGGATCCTGATGTCTCAATCCTCATACAGACAGAAGACAACTGGGGGACTAATTGAGGGCTTAGCTTGACCAGTGGCCGTGTTAGAGTGACATCCCCTTGGGTGAGGAGGCAGCCAATCAATAGTGACTGGGGTTGACGGACAAGCAGTTGGAATTCTTCCCGTTTAATATGCCACCGTTATGGAAATGTGTATCAATATGACTTGTACTGTCTTAGCACGAGACTGTTCTGACTATACAGGGGGAGATAAGCGTGGAATGTGTCGTCTGTCTGATTTAGTTCCAATTTTAGACCTGTCAGACATGACGGCACCGATGTCCAGCAAGGACTGAGGCTGTTCATTGGAGATAGTTGACGTATCTGTAAGGAATGAATATACTGTATTATATAGTTATTTACACGCAGAGCCAGTCTCTCATCGTTGACAGGCTCAGTAATATACACTGTTTTCGATCATGGTTTCCAAATTAAGTCATATTATGCTAGTTTTATTACAGAAGCTGTTGTGTGGGACTATATTGTCAATGTGTGCAATCAGAATGGCATGCTTTCTGTCAATCAGAAGGCGTGTTCATGTTGGAAATCTACATATTACTTGAACACTGATACAGCAGACTACCGTATACCGAGACATTTTCAAGGTGCAGCTTTTTCGTGGTTGGAAACACAAAGAGGTTTCGAGGATTCTTGTTTTTGAGGTTGTCCTGTTTTGTATCAAAAAAATTACAACTATCTAGTATAACTTCTACTAATTAAATATTTAGGGTACATTTGCTACCTTGCCATCGTAATCCAATTGGCGGTGGCGATAAGGTGCAATTACGTTAACAGATTAATCCCTTTATTGTGGTATACTGAGGTGGGTGCCATTACCCTTTATCCTTTGTGTCCCTATTTATGACAGGATGAACACAATTTGCAAGTCTTAGCCAGTCTCAGTTATGGTATCGAAATGTCATTGTTCATGCATTTATAATGTACAGTTTTTCTAGTATATTGTACTTCCATACAACTGTGCATGTCCCAACTAGATATTTACATCATGCTTACACACACAGTCGCATGCAAGCAATATTTGAGATAGACTAGCTAGTTATATTAACAACTTGAGAGTTTTTCTCAATCTTGGTTGAACCTGTCGGAATAGGATAACTTTTGATGCCAAAATTATTTCGAGATCACTGCGTTACCCTTGAATACCACGAAAATAACCTCCCGTGGAAGTTTCTGTGCATGTAAGGACGATAACATTTGCATTCAGAACAATTACACAATATCGTGTTTTGTCCGTCCTTGTATGAATATTAATACTTGCATTCTCACATTCTATCCGTGCGCGTGTCACTTAGCACTTGCATTCAGAACAAATTACACTAGTCATCACAAATTTCATTTATTGATTTTTAGGATATATGCCTATTGTCTGATGATTCAGGAACTGTTAATGGCATATTGAGAAACATTATGCATCATTACTTTCATTATGACGAGTGAAAACAATAGTCGTATGAATATGTCATTTATATGTTATATAGGTTAGCTCTATTTATGTGTTTGAAAATGTCACAGTATATTAGAATCTCCCACATTACATACATATTTATTTTACATCATAGTATACTGGATCATACCGGTGAGGCTCGGACATTATTTTATCATACATTGACTATTACTAGGATGTTATATAGTGCTTCAGGCTCTAGGTATTACCAGTGTATAAAACTCCAGACATTCACTGTCAGACATGACAGAAGTCTGAGAAGTTACCCGTCCTCATACATGTTTGCCAGTGATCGATGATATACATCTTGAAAAACAAACAAAAAGTAACACGACATGCAAGCGTGCAAGGATAAACGTTACCAGTCCTCGCTGAAAATAACCTGTTGTGAGGCGTGTGGACGGGCTCTATTTCGAACACTGCTTGTATGCCTTTAAAATTGTGCCCAATGCTAGTTGGCTGTTTGGTGTGTGTTCCCCAACATAGGACCCAATGTACCTGGGCTGAGTCTATGTGTGCTGTTGTATACCTTACACTGGTCTTAACCATGCTAACACTGAGCGTCCTTTAACATGTTTAAAGGGAGTCAGTCGGCACACACTGCCTACTTATTCATCTATTCTCGTGTACGTACAAAGTAACAACAGTCATTGTTCAGTCCGTATACAGAGCTGATAGAAATACTTTGGAGGTCTTTACCATGTTTACCGCTACGTGTCCAAATCAGACTGTCTCAAACACTTCATATTCCTAATCTGGTCTCCTTCGGAGGCACGTTGAACTGAACGTATAATTCCGTTTCTTGGATAGAGTGGCAAAGTTTCAATTCGCATGGGGGATAAGTAAAAAAATGGATTTCTATGCGATTATCTAATTTAACAACATGCAAGGAGTTTTGAAGTTCGAGGCTTTTCATCACGTTAAAGTTCATGGACGCGTTCTGGTTCGACGTAAACTGGCTCTCAAGAAATACCTGTCAAAGGTAAGCCAAGATATGAGTAGTTTTATAGAGAGACAAGGACTCAATATACTGCTTGAAGTACATACAATATCAGTGGTCTTCCAAACCTCAGTCGATATTCAAGCCTCATTCACCATTTGATAATAATGATATTTGAATAGAGTGAGATCCTTGGCTCACTTGACTTGTATTGAAACTCAGCCGGGTTTGACTGGAGTGCAGTTGTAGAAACTTGAGGTTGGCATTGCGATGTGACTAGTTGACTGGTCTGGTATGATGAAATCTAGTATGATGTATATACCACACCTAACTGCTTTCTTATGGAAGGTAAGAATAGTCGGGCAGACACAGACATGACAGAAAAACAAACACTATTGTACTAATGCATGTTTAATATAAACACTATTGTACTAATGCATGTTTAATACAAACACTATTGTACTAATGCATGTTTAATACAAACACTATTGTACTAATGCATGTTTAATATACTCAATTCTGCAGCGATGTTAAACTCCATAATCACTCGCTCACTCAGTCATGTAATAATTAATAAACAAAGTAAGCTTGAAAGCGGATCAAAACCCCAATTAAAAAAGAAGAAGTAATGTATGCTTCTTGCCGTTTTGGTGTCCTTCAGAAAATGTTTTACTGTGTTTCTTGACTTAAACTTTGACATTTCTACAGATTTGTCTTTACTTATGTCATAAATTTCGTCTTAAAATAATTGTCTGAAAGCATACTTTATCTCCAGGTGCTGATAGTTAGAAAGTCTGTCTTACATTGACTCATCAGGTGCTGATAGTTAGAAAGTCTATCTTACATTGACTCATCAGGTGCTGATAGTTAGAAAGTCTGTCTTACATTGACTCATCAGGTGCTGATAGTTAGAAAGTCTGTCTTACATTGACTCATCATGGAATAACATGAAGCACAGTTTTTGTTCACACTTTATTAACTTATCTAGCGTAGCTACTGTATCCATGCTGAGAAACTGCCACGTGACATGACGTCACGTTATGTTACTTTGAGATGGAACGTGGTTTATCGCGAGTCTGATGGAACTGGTAGTTATTCGTTGATTCTTCTCCAAGCCTGCTAGTATTGCTGTAAGGTGCAGCTCAATAGTTGTAAACTGTTCACCTGAAAGATGAAATTGCTGCTTTGGTGCCTCTATCTCCATCCCACGTCCAGCGCTGATGACTGGTACATCTTGGTAAGACATTGATGTCGTATGTCGTAGATTTGCTGAATATCTAAGAGCTGCAACGAGTGGATTCATATATTTGGCCTATTTTGGATAGAGAGAGAGAGAGGGGAGAGAGAGAGAGAGGGGGGGGGGTAGAGAGAGGTGAAAAGACCCATGCGAACATAACATTGTTTAATCATATACTGTAAAATACTATGTATGCGCAGACGTATTTCCTGCTTCCTGCTTTA
>JAUTBV010153804.1:0-25215 GCA_032361325.1 Lepetodrilus fucensis | reverse complement strand
CCCCTGGGCGGGATTTGAACCTGGAACCTTTGGCTCCGAAGTCCAACACTCTACCACTGCGCTACATCCCGCCCCCTCATCATTTACTGTTCCTACCTCCATCCCTCTAACTGTTTGAGAGTATGATTTCATGCTCAACTCATAGTTTTGTTCACAACATTTGATCTTGAACATGAAATCGTATTCAAAAGGATTCATAATTTTAGGCCAGGACTGCAATATCTCCATACCTTACAATCACTGCATGGCTTACCATTCAACCATCTGGCCCCAAGATTACGAAACGTTTTTGAGTACAAATTCATGCTCAACTCAAACCTTTGTTCATAAATCTCAATAAAAAAACGACCTTGGGTATAAAATTGTACTCATCATCTCGGGACCTGGATACCATCCAACCACTGTCTCATTACATCTAGCCCCGAGATTCCGAAACTTTCTGAGTACGATTTCATGCTCAATCTCAAATTTTATATGGGGATTAGTGAACAAAATCATACTAAAAAACGCTCAGTAATCATGGGGGCTGGAATTGACCGTGCTTCGTTGCGATACATTACGGTAATAGACACGTGTCCCCAGTGGAAACCTACCAATAGGAACAGAGTTCTCATCCAGTGGAAGGATGTTATCAGCCCAGATGGTTACAACATGGTCGTCAACTCTCCCCGAGCCCTGAGAAGGAAAACACAATATCGGAATTTAAAGCAAGTCGGCTAGAGATCATGTATCATCATAAATTCCTACATTTTCATGACCTAAAATTATTTACCATGTTTCCTATCTCAAACACATCTCAGAAATAACATTTACAGCAATGTCGTTAAAATCAGATTCGAAATTGATGCTTGGATATTTGGACACTCGCTGTTAAAAGTCGCGGAAAAGGATGTAAAATGTCATCTTTGGACGCAAAATTAAATCTTTTCAAAATATTTTTCTACCAGTACATACAATTTACTAACTAGGAAAAATGTGATTTTTTTTTATATATATAAAAGTTATGATGCATTATTGACAACGCATAAAAAAAGAAGGTCATTTCCAAATCTAATTATTTTTACTTTGGTTAGGTCAAACAAATTAACCTTACCCAGGTAGTGATGATATCCATTGACCAATCAGAATACAGGTACACTTATAACTGGGAATAACTTGATTAGCCACGTGGCAAGTATCCGACAAACAACATATTGCAAGGCTAGCATAATGCAGGTGACAACTTTGTATTCAGGTATAAATAACATTGTGAAACCAGGTAGAGTGGAAGAAATGCCAATAGGAATGTTCTGTATTGACCCAATCATCTGTTTGCATTATTAGCATGTGGAAAAGCTTGCCGAAAATTTCGAGGGGGATGAGGCTTGGCTTGGCTAGCATAAGGTCAATTATGGGGATAATAATACAAATATTTTTTTAATCCTTTCATTTAAATGTTTTATTTAAAAAAAAATAATTACTGTATTGTTTTCACTGTTGGTTTTGTTGATGGATGCTATTTTCCCATTTATTTTCCAGAAAAATATTTTGACATGAACAAAAAACAATGTAAAGAAGGGTTGGACATATACAAGAAGTTTTTAGTCAGCATGGACAAAGTTTCAGAGTTCCTTAAAGTTGCAGAGGTAAGTTTTCTCGCAGTCTATAGCTTATGCAGTGTGGCTCTGAATTGAATAATAAAATATTCCATATTACTATCATATATGCCCTGGGTTCACAAAGCCAGCAGGGACAGGTGGTAGCGCAATGGTAGAACATTGGACTTCGGAGCCAGAAGAGCCCAGGTTCCAATCCTGTCCCAAGAGTCTGGCATCACTATTCGCGAAAGTTACAGTTCCGACGCTATCCTAATATGGTGCGCTGTATGTAAAGTGGCAATACAGTTATTATCCTTGGTCTGTGGGTACCAGCTGATGCTCGCAGGTTTACTGAAGTATTCAGCACTACAGGTTTCCTCCTGCCATAAACTGACAAGCCGTGATATAAATGAAAGACTATTGAAAGCGGCTCTAAACCCAAATATGAACTAACGTAAAAATGATGTTTAACAAACACAACTAAATGTTTATTGGAATTGTCACATACAGCTGAAAGATTCTTGCAGCAGCATTTTAAGTAATAAATAAACCAATCAATTTTGTCAACATAATTTACTTAAAGTCTCCAAATTTATACATTTTGAATGATTTATCCATGTGTTTCAGAACGTGGGCATTGATCGAGGAGACATTCCGGACTTGGCAAAGGCAAGTGTTGCGTAGCTGTGGTGCTTGGCTTGTGTGTACACCAGCTCGTGTGTGTGGGTATGCGTGTGTGTGCCGTCACACAGCAGCATGCGTCCAGCTTGTTGTAGTGAAGTGATTGCTGTAGGTTTGTGCAAGTTGGGAGCATTGATGCAGCAAGTTGGGAGCATTGATGCAGTATAGCCAAGGGCCATGTTAATATTCGCCCGATATCTTGGTTAACCCCGGTCTTGTACTATATTTGAAACCATAGCTAATATGTTTATTTTCTTTTTAATTCCAAATTTTATTTGTTTTATTTAGGTTCACTTGCTTGCATGTATGCATGCTGATAACACTGTTGTTTGTGTTAGTTTGGTTTCTAGGAGATTTTTCCTGGTGATTGCATGAAATAGTATGAAAGAAAGTATTTATTACTACTTTTTCTATGAGGTGTGCTCATATTTGTACTCAACACTCATTGCCTAGTTTTAAAGTTCATTACAACACCTGGGGCGCGTTCAAAGACCCAAGCAGCTTACCAAACTAGCCACTGTCTCGAGAGTCTTGATGGGACAGGGAACCAGTTTAGCTAAGCGGCTTGCAACGCACCCCTGGACAATGCATCTATTGTTGCTGGGGCATGGGTGCAGGTAGGACAGTGGTTACTGCATCGATCATCCTAAACCCAGTAGTCCCGAGTTCTAATCCTTCAAATTCCACATGTACCATATTCAAAACCAGCCTTCATCGCTCTTGTATATCATTGTGCACGTTGATTTCTACATTCTGTTTTGTGTTTACACATGTCTGTGTTCTGTTGAGGTTCACACATCTTTGTTATAGTTTTTGCACAATTATAGACTGTAGAATCTATCTTCAATTTACGGCAACTATGAAGTGCTATTCCAGTTTTTTTTCCTAAATTTGCGCAGTGTTTTCAAGTAATCAATTTTGCAGGAAACTTGAAAGTTAACAGGAACGTATTTCCATTGTGTAATAATTCTATTTCTAATAATTTCATCACCTTTTGGAAGATAGTCTACCATTACAGTGAATTTAACCCTTTTCCTGCCGAATCAATGGTAATCCTTACTCTCTAAGCATGAAAAGGGTTAAATATATTTGTTGTGGAGTTCCAAAAAGCACTTCATAGTTGCTGATAGTATCTTTTGTTTGATTTTTAGTAAACTTTTTGTTTCCTTCTCAGGGATTGAAGAGCAATAAGAAAAATGTAAGTGCTTTGAGGAAAAGATAATCTGATATTTAGGAATGACGACTTTTATCACTAACCTGTTGAATACAGATTTCATCCCTGCTTTTCATCCCTTAGCTGTACTGACTTGTCATGTCTGTTTGCAACTAATAATACATACCTTTCTCACTGGTTATGTACCAGACACTGCTATTAGACTCATTCAACAGTCTGCGATGCTGAAATACAAATAATTTATTACTCTTTTAGCATGTTTAGTGTTCAAATCCCACCAGCATAAATGTTCGTGAAAGTTACCTTTCTGACACGATATTGATAGGATGCACTGTCTGTAGAATGGCAATGCAGTTATCATCCTTGGTCTTGTCAGTACCAGCCAGTGCTCACAGGTTTACAGTAACATTCAGTGCTACGAATGTTACAGGTTTCTTCCTGCCCTAAACTGACAAGTCGTGATATTAGTGAAAGATTCTAGAAAGTGACTAAACCCCAATTCAAAAAACAAAACATTAAATGAAAAATTATAACTCTTTTAGCATCTTTAGTAAGGGTGTAGGATATAATAATACTAAGTAGATGTATATGGTGCAAGTGCTTCCAGGCACCAGGACATGCTTGCAGTGCTAATAAGGTTAAATAATATAGTGCTGAATTGAAATGAATAAAATTTGGATTTTTTGTGTGTAAAACTAGCGGGCATATCAAAATTGGATATCTATAGACTGATAATAACGTAATTGGAATATGTTAAAACAGAGGTATATGCTATTGTGGATGTGTTAAGATTTTGTGACAAGTTTTGAGCCAGAAATGACAACAATATGATTGCAACAATAAGTATATCCTTGCTGCTACTGTTGCTGTTGTTGATGCCAGGGGAGAGACGAACTTTGTAGAGTTGTGCTAGTCTTACGTTAAGCATGTCTTTTTTTATACAGCTTTCAATATATATAATACATACCCACCATGTTTACTGCTCACAATTTTCTACATGCTCATGAAAGAGTAATATTGTATTCATATACCCCTCTTCCGGTCTTATTGCCATGGTTTCTTTTGTTCTAAGTGTACGTGTATATCCGGATACACTACACTTTTTCAGAGAAAGTGTACGTAATATCAGAAATGAACATACACTTTTTCAAAGCATTAATTCGTTCATTTCGGAGAAAGTGTATGAATATTGGAAATACAAGTACACTTTCCCTTCATGTTTATACCTTGTAGCGTTTAAATGTGTTTGAGCTGTAATTTAAGTGTTGATTGTTAACAGATTGTTAACATGTTATCTGCATTAACTATAATCCAAGATTCATCTGGCATTCCCTACTGACCATAAGCTACTTTAAAATATGAGCTGAAAAGGAATCTCGGGCTCCTTTCCCACAAAAAACCACCCAAAACGATGACAATATATGGTTTGTCTGTTGCATTTACATCAGTTTTGTGTATTTATTGCCATTTTGGATGTACTGATTTTAATAAAATAAAATGTAGGATAGGCCAGTCTGTTATAATAGGTTATGTTATCCGTGTTTTAAGTGAAAGAATCATGAAAATGGATCTGAACTCCAATTAAAAAAAGTAATAATTATTGTCCAATACAATACAGTTAAAGTTTGTTTCGGTGGAGGGTCTGTGGCCTGATCTACAAAGCTATAATATTTTTTTCGATCAATTGTAAACCTATCGTAAGATAACAGTGATTGTCACCCATCATCTTTCGATGGGTTTATGATTGATTGTAGCTCTGTGGTTCATGGGCCTCTGTGCTATAAAACTATATCTGATTCTCCATGTAACTTTTCTCTCTGTTTTATAGCATGTTTATCGCCTGTCTTGTATGCATGCTAAGAACTTGAATTTGTCAGTTGCCAGTCTACTCTGCATCAATGCTATCCAACTGATGATATTATGCTGAACTTGCTTTTTATATAGTTTGGTCGTACCCTTGATTTGTGTGCTTGAACTGATCCACTTGTATGACACAGCCAACACTTTTAATAGCAATTACATGTGTGTATTGTGTTCATTGACAAAAAAAAATTGTTATACTGAAGACAGGTTTGAAAATTCTAGATATTTTTCATTTGGCTATTTGTGACTTTTTGTGTGAAAATTGGGTCAGATTTGGCAGTTTTGTACGTCTTACAGTGTTTTATTTTAGAGTTGTCTCCCTTGCAGGCACCGGCGAGTTTATTGGATGCTTTACAGGAACATCTTGCGTCTCTGGAGGGGAAAAAGGGAGTTGTCACCACAACCAGCACGGCAAAGTTAGTTTGTGTTTGTATTTTTAAAAAAATTTAAAAAATTACGTTTCAGTTCTCTTGTTAAAACAAGAAATAATTCACTAAAAAGGATGTTAAGATTTTAATAAAAGAATTGGAGAGTCTTCAATGATGTATGAAGAAAATATAATATTAAACCATTTAACAAATTCCTAGGGAAACAGTACAAAACCCTAATTAGCTTAGCAATAGAAATTACCTTTTTCAAACACTTGTCCTTGTTATAACATAGTAAAACAAAGCATTAACAAAAATAAACTCACTAAATTGATTTTATATTACATGTATTTTAATTTTGAAGTATATTTCAGTTCATACAATTTTGAGATTTTTAAAAGATTTTTTTTTTTTTTTTCAGACCTGCAGGTTTTGCGTCTGCCCTATCGACCATCACCAACAACAGTTCTGCGCTGAATGTGAGCGAGGACGAGAAGAAGCGAATCCTGGATGAAGAGAACCAGCGGCTCCACCAGCTGAAGGTAGTAAGTGTTGCACATCCTGTTGTTTCCGATTTCCGAGGATGGACCTTCTCTGCCTCCAAACCTTTCTCTCTGGCTGCCAACGTGTCTGCCCGCCTGCTGCCTGCCTGCCCGCCGTCTGCCCAGCCGTCCTGCTAGGCATGTTGTCTGCATGGGCAGGTCAGGTTGTCGTCTTAACACCACTTCCTCCTGCGACCGGCCGACCGCTGCTGATGCTTCTGTGTAACGTTCATCCCGAGGCGTGTGTATAATGTCTCCGGGTCTGATGTGTGCTACAGTCTTATGCTACTGCTGACTTGACTTTCACTCGATCTGGCCCCGAGATTACGAAAGTTTTTGAGTACGATTTCATGCTCAAGTTCAGATTTAATATGCGGTTTATGAACAAGATATTGAGTTGAGCATGGAATCATACCTGGAATTTTTTTCGTAATCTCAGAGCCTGGCCCAATAATACAAAACCTTTCGAGTACAATTACAATTTTGCAAATGTTTTCAACATTAGCTCATTTTATCTTTGTAGCATAAGGCTGTACATGCATGGATATGCTTTAAACAGAGTCTATTCTTACATTTACTAATGTTTTTCTTCCATTCTACGATTAATATTGTTTCATAGGGTCTACTAATTATTATTGTCGGTGTTTATTAGTCTTCTCTCTTTAACTATTGGTCATCACGTATGGGTGAAAGATTCCCGCTGTGACGTAAAACAATTACTCACTCACTTAACTATTGGTAACCAGTTTTGACTATGCATTAGGAAGATATCACCTGAAATAACTGGGCAAGGTTAGTAGTGTTTCTCTGTTAATAACCCTCACCGATCAGGCTTCTCCTCTACGAAACAGCGTAATTGTAAGGTAACTTTAAACCTAACATTAGCAATTGACTACACCAATGCTAAGGCTTGGAGTTACAGTTACCTTAACCCTCTACCTGCTGAATTAGACACGGGCACTGCTCTTTTGGGCATCTCCAGTTGCCTCCAGCATGGAGAGAGTTAAAGTTACACTGTTTCATATATAGGATTACACTGACTTCTTGTACATGAATAATTTGTACTTTGAGGCTATGATCGTTTTGAATTTCATGCCAAGACACATTTTGAATGCTACATGCTGCACCTTAAATGATCATGTTCTCATGATTAAGTGCAAGTATGGTTAGCTCAAATGTTCAGGTCCAGTTTTATAGAATGAGCATAACGCTATGAGAGTTTCATACATGTATTTATACAGAAAGACAAACTCATGTAGCACCACTATTATTCTGCAGACCACGACTCTCGATCTTCAGATCATCGCGTATGTGTGAAATATTCCCACTGCTTCAGATCATCGCGTATGGGTGAAATATTCCCACTGCAACGTAAAGCACTCGTTAAATCAATCAAATCGATCTTCAGTTAAAGTTTTTTTTTCAAATTTGTATGACAATAAAACCTTGATTATTGTGAAATTTTGCATGTTTTATACATGGAATATTGCTTTTAATATTGTGAATTTTCGCTCAATGCAATGGACTGATTTGCAAATTAATGTCTTGGCCTGCTTGTTTGATCAGCCATCCTTTGATAACAGCCCCTGATGTGTGCCTTCCACCCAAAAAGTCTGATCCGTACTTTTTTTTCCTGTACCTTTTAAAATGAATAATTATTCAGGTTGAACATATTTATATGCAATATATTTTAATTTTATATTTTAATTTATTACAATCTTTATTGTGTGGTCGTAGTTGATTCAAGGCTATGAAAAACTGGCTCTGACTGGCCAAGTATTGTATGTGTCCTATGACAATCACCAGCCCCGACTGTGCAAATATCATATCTGCCCTATGACGATCACACCAGCCCCAACTCTGCATGTACGATCGTCTTCTGCGTGTGTTGAAGGAGCAAAGACTGAAGGAGCTGCAGACAACCCCCGGCGCCGCGGCCACCTCGCCGACTACGTCGCCCACCGCACAGACCAACCCCTTCAACGCTAAGGCGCCGGGGAAGCAGGGGTCTGTCGACCTGTTCGGAGCCAACTCCCCGACTGCTGCGGCACCCCCGACTGCTGCGGCGGCCACCACAAATGGCGCCCGACCCAGCGACGACCTGCTGAGTCTGCAGGCCAACCCCTTCAACCCCAGGGTGGAGTCAGCCATGGCTTCCGCGTACAACCAGCCCGCTCAGGCTCAGCCTCAGGCTCAGTCCACCAACCCCTTCGCTGCGTCCAACACTGCCGGAGGAGGCTGGAACGCCAGTAAGTAATGGCTTTGTACTCGGAGCGCAGTGGTCTAGAGGTAACCTGGCGGTCCCAGATTCAAGCCTATAGTATGGCATGAAATGCATTGACACCCCGATTTCGTAGATTATCTCGGTAAATACTTCTTTGATTGACAAACAAAAGAACTTTAATTTCTTTATTTTCTCTGCCCTAACTGAAATTTAAAAAATGATATACAGTCAACTCTCACTGTGTCGAGCTCTGGTGTGTCGATATTCATGCATAAGTCGAACCAAGTGCTCGGTCCCGACACATCCTTCTATATTCATCTCTATTTTTGTCGCGTTGTTTCGATATCATAACAAGCATACACCCGATGTGTCGAACAGAACAGTTGGTCCTGTGAGACAATAGTACTTGTCTAAATCATTGTCTAATTTATTTTTGTGACCAGATGAGAAGTAATAAAGACTTCCTTGGTGTAGCTTTTTAAAAAATATTTTATATTTTTTTTATTATTTTTATGATAATTTTACTTGAACTTATAAAAATACCTATGTCTCGATAGTCACGATGTTTCGATATTATACCTCGGTCCACCGAGGTTCCACACACAGGGAGTTGACTGTATTTTGCATCATTAATACAAAAATAATCTGTTTATATTATCGCCAAATATTTTGAGTAAGTATTATTTTATCCAGAGGGGCGGCATCTGAAATAAGTAACGGGCGAAAAGGCTAAATTTCCACACGCTGATGTACTTCTTCACATGTTATGTGTTTGTCTCTCTTATTTCTCAGACACGGCCAACTTTGGTAATGAAGTGGATTTCGCAACGGCTTTTAACAACACGAGTGCTACTCCACAAGGTAAGTCCAGCCAAAATGCTGTCGTCGTCACAGTAAACATTAACACATGTGCCCACTCGATAGACACAATCGGGCACCAAGCAAGCCTTGCATCATGGGCACGTTATTAACTAAGCCTAGCCGTGTAACTGACAGCTGATTTTTAATATCTTGTTGCGTAGTTGTTAAAATGCTTATTAGAAAATGTTAATACTAATGTGTATTTTCAGCCTGTCGTAGCTTAAAGGTTGCACTGTTGTCGCAGTATATATACTACTCAAGATTTGCTAGGGATCACTATTAAAGGGTGGCATATTATTATATTATATTATATTATTATTATATCATATCCTACACAAACGGTACGATCCATAGCAAATTTTGAGTAGTATACGTAGTTGCTGAATTATGTCCTGTGCCATATATTACTGTAGAATTTTTAACATCCAAGATTCTAATTTTATTCCGCAATAGTGGTATCATAGAATATTTTGTTGCAATTTTCTCTGTATTCTCTGTATGTTCAGTTCCTGGTTTTCCAGATTTTCCCTTGTATATTTTGTGTTGATGTCCTTTGTAGTAAATACTCTAAAAGATTTATTCCTCCTGGAATATGGTTCCTTTGCATGGTTCACAATCTTAACACTTGCCTAGTAAATGTTATAATTTTTTGTAAACACGATCACAGTCTTGACAAATATTATGCAAAGAATATTTCAGAATTATTCCTGTATTGAAAATGGCTCTAAGCCCTAATCTTTAAAAAAAACTAGAAGAGAGAATTTTAATTTTTTTAAAATTTGTGCGTCTTTAATTTATGATGTGCCCGAGCTGTGATCGTGATTTCGTTTTTCATGTTTTAACCTGTGCATGTCTCATTGCATGGCGGTGCACTAACAGCTGGTCTTCAGGCACCAACCGTGTTGGACGTCAACTTACCCCCAGGTATAGCCACGCCCATACAAGTGTAGACACATGCAATGCGCAAACACACGCACGCGCACACACACACACACACACACACACACACACACACACGCAGGCACACGCACGCACACACACACACTTTCTTGCACACATGAATGAATAAGTATATCCACACACATACATTCAATTACAATCATGTCCATATAAGTATATAGCCACACCCGTACATTAAATAATGCTATACTCAAATAAGCATATAATTATAGCCACACACTAATAATGCCACATGAATGTAAGTATAGCCACCCCAATTTAACAACAAACAAAACATTTTCAGTCTTACTTGCAACATTTGAGACAAACTGTATCAAGGACAGTTTCTTGGATTGAGTATTTGGCCAAACGAGTCATCTTTAAGTTTACCATAATTTGAAATTACCACGTTTAAACAACCGGAATTGCACTGAGCCTAAGAGTTTTCAATCTGAAATCGGAAATTTATGAAGCTAGTTGACAGTAAATTTTCAATAAGAGTATACGGGGGAATTTGAATTTGAGTACAGTAAATTATCAATACATTAACAGAGAACTATCCCTTTGTCTTGTGTCTGTGGTGTGATGTTATTATCTACAGCACTTGTTCCGTACTTTCTACTGTTCCTGCATGCGACCTGGTGTCAAACTTTGTGTGAAGTCCATGTGCATTTCAGATATGCCTGTGTGCATACTGGTTTTTATTCTATATACACCTGTACATGTACATCCCTTGTTTATTTGATGTCTTTCTTACTATATTAACATCATCATACTGTTGCATTGGCTCATTGCTGATTTGAGCAAGGGCGATATATTCTGTGAAATTGTATATGCTCACTGCATACTAACATTTAGCAACATCACACCTTTTGTATTAGGTACAAAATTGACTGTTTCATGTCAGGTTGTTCATGATTACATGTTTATTGCATAGTGGTATGTCGGGTTAGCGTCGGACTACAAACCTGAAGGTACAAGTTCAAATCTTGTCTGGGGAGCTGTACCTTCACCACCGAAGTGCTAACCACTTACATACAGTGAATATTAACCACTTACATACAGTGAATATTGGGATGCAATGTCTGTACCCCAAGTGGACAGTATTGTCCTAGGTTTATATGTCCCAGCCCTTTGTAACACATGAATTGTCACAGGCTTTCACCCTACAATAAACAAACCAACACAATGTCGCTGAAATACTGTGGATCACAGCGTCCAACCACAGCTCGCTCGTATAATGTTTTGTATGAGGTTTTTTTCCTTCTCAAAATGCATATCTTAGATTGAAGAAACAATACTGTCTAATTATATTTGGAAAATGTACGCAAATGTATGAATATTTCAAGATGTTATTTTAAGAAAATAATGTTTATTTAAAAAGAAAGATGATACGTTGTCAAGTTTTGAATAGTAACTGGCCGTATGCCTCCTCACATTGTGCCTCACCTCACTCCTGTTGTCTGTACAGCTTTGTGCTACTCTCTCGGTGAATGCAGTAAAAGAGTTTTGTCATATTGTCGCTGTCTTGACCCCACAGGCTTTGTTATTGACCTTTGACATTGCTATTTTGTGCTGCGTGAAGCTGAAGCCAATGTCGGTTCGCCCCTTGACCCGTTGGATCCAACTCGCCACTCTGGAGCCACCGAACCCGCGACCTTCGGCCTGGGCGGGATCGACGTGGCCCCCGACCTGCCCGCGGCTCCCACGGGATTAGCCACTGAGGCCCCGGGGGGTCAGGCGCAGACTATAGGGGTGGGGATGTCGCCGGCCAGGGGTCCCAGTCCCATCATGGGCATAAACCCGTCTGCCCAGACCATAGGGATGGGGATGTCCCCGGGGAGGGGTCCCAGTCCAGTCATGGGCATCAAGCCTCCAGCTTCTCCGATCCTGGGCAGGATGCCGGGGGTCGGGGACGCGGGTCATTCTTTGATGGGAGAAGGCGATCAGATGATGGGTGGGGGCATGGGTATGGGGGTAGATGCTGGCCAACCTATGATGGGAGGTATGGGAGATCTCCATGGGCAAGGAATGATGGGAGGAGGCATGGGGGTAGATTCTGCTCAAACACTGTTGGGAGGCATGGGAGATGCCCATGGGCAAGGTATGATGGGTGGAGGCATGGGTATGGGAATGGGAGTAGATTCTGGCCAGCCTATGATGGGTGGAGCTATGGGAGATCTCCACGGGCAGGGGATGATGGGTGGAGGCATGGGAGATCTCCACGGGCAGGGGATGATGGGTGGAGGCATGGGTATGGGTATGGGAGTAGATTCCGGCCAAACCTTGATGGGTGGGGGCATGGGAGATATTCACAGGCAAGGAATGATGGGTGGGGGCATGGGAGAACACGGGCACAGCATGATGGGTATGGGCATGGGCATGGGTGGGCCTGCTCCCGGCACTATGGGCGGTGGGATGAGAATGGGCGATCCTAGTCCGGGCATGTTGGGCATGGGAGGTAGGGCGATGGGGAGGACCAGTCCCGCGTTGATGGGTAGAGGGAAGCCGGTGAACGACCCCATGGGAGATCTCGTGCAGGACATGATGGGAGGTCTGGGCGGTCCCTCTCGGTCCCCCGGGCCAGCAAGGCGTGGCGTCAGTCCCACAGGTAGACCACCCATAGCATTACGCGGGCAGTGTCTGCCCACCCGCGGACCCGATCGTTTCATTGCATTATATTGTCATTGAGGCCTATGGTACAAGTCAGGGAGCTGAATCCTTCAGTAACACATCCTTAAGAGAACCAAGCTAGTTTTGTAATTTTCTGGATTCTCTCCCCCCCACCTCCCACCCCCCCCGCGATGTATACACTGCCTGTACGTATGTTGTGTGGTGCTCATCTGAGAGATTAGCTAGACAGTCATATCTATAGTAGCCAGTGTTTTCAGTTTACCTAGTGTAGGCTGTTCGTGTAGTGGTTTATATGCATAGCTGTAAGTCGTAGTGTAGAGTATACATTTATTTGGCACTTATTGGCAATATTGGTTCTCGTTTACTCAGATTTTACAGGATTTTGATATTTATGTGTAAAACTAAATAAATATTTGGTAAAAGAAGTATTTGGAGATCTCTGTTAGAGCTAAATATTTCATATTTTGGGATTTTAATGAAAATGAAAGTGTCTTAACCACCATTGCCATCACTTTAAAAATAATTATCACATTTAATGCTTTGTTTAGTTGGCTGTTGGTGATAAAACCATTTGCACAAAATATGTTGACATTCATGTTCACCATTAAGTTCAATAGGTCTTGGTTAGATAATTATTTCAGTATTTGTTTTCAAGAGCAAGTTAAAGCCTGTTTCTTGTGTATTACTGGTGTTGTGAATATCGCTGTGATTTAACATTGTAATTCAGAATACGCATTGTACTTTGTCAGTTTAGAACTCCCAAGTTGTTATGTGAAATTCATATTGGCATTTCTCCCCTAGAATGGTGATATTTGGATAGAAAATAAATATTTTCCTCTAGCCACATCTATTAAGAACGACCAGGTCACCAGTTCATGAAGCTGTCATCAATTATTAGACCACAGCAATCTTGTATCTATCCCGTTTGTTAATCACTACAAGACCACTATGATCTCTTAGTGGATACGAAAGCTTCAGGAAATACTACCGAGGGTATCGTTTCCCGAATACTACTAAAAATTTGCTAGGGATCACTATCAAGGGTGGTATTATATTGTATTATACATGTATATATATATTGTATTATGGGTGGTATTATTATTTCCTACAAAAATGGGACGATCCTTAGCAAATTTTGAGTAGTATATCTACTACAAACCCATTAGCACTCTTGTTGCGATCTCTTTATACGTGGTGACCGAACACTTGCGAGAGCGCTATGGTCTCTTAATGGATACAAGAGTTTCAGGAAATGTTGCCCTGTACTTTTATCTGTACGAGACAAGAAATTGGTCCAGTAACAGACTGGCAATGAAGGGAGATACTGCGGTCGTAAATTGTCGTACGGTTGTGATTGGTCTTGTCGTCAATTCTTACTGATATGCATCAAGTGTTGTGCACAGCGATTACCACAATTTCAATGAAAGGCATCCAAACTGATTATTCACAAGTATTCCGATCGTCGTGTATGGATGAAACATTCTTGCTGCGATGGTAAGCAATAAATCTTGTCGCTCATAAGGAGTTGATTTCTGACTGACTGATTTTGAGCACTTTCCCCGTGGTCTGTTTACGTTTTCCTGGTTACAGATTCTGAGTTGTGTGTTGTTTAGTACAAGGCATGCTCCAATGATAGAATGTTCCTCTGTCCTCTGTCCCATGTTCGTTAGTATTATAGGGGAATATAGTCATCACACGGTCCTGTTGTTTTTGTTTGTTTATGATTGCTATTTTCTGGGAAACTATTGATCTGTCTGAAATATATTTGGTGAATGCAGCATGATTTAGTTTTCAGGGAAAATATTGATTTGAATATTATTCAACATTGTTTACGTTATAGTTCACATAATTCTAAATTTTGCATTTCTGATAACCGTTTTGTCAATAGACAAAAGTGTAATTCACTCAGTGGTGTATCTTGTTATTTTAAATCACTTTAATCTTTCAACATTCCATCTTTGAATCTATACTTTGTATGTGTATAGTACAACATTCATTGTTTACAATTTTCAAATATATATGTTTTTAAATGATTGCTATATCTCAAGATTACTTATTAGAGAGATAATAGCAAACTGCTATTTTCTTTAAACTAGTATTGCGGATATGTGTAGACATCTATTTATTGATGGGAAGTTGTAATCTTTAGACGGTGCTGTTGTAATAGTTGCCATTTGATGGTCGATCTGTTCCTTTCCCTACATACTGTGGTTATTGTAAATAGTGTATTTTAGGTGTATGTAATTTGTATGAACGCACACATGCACTTTAGCATGGTCACCATATACATGCTGTCCAGTTGTGTTGTCATTCCGATATTATGGACATTGTCACATTATGGACATTGTCACATCATGGACATTGTCACATTATGGACATTGTCACATTATGGACATTGTCACATCATGGACATTGTCACATTATGGACATTGTCACATCATGGACATTGTCATGTTATGGACATTGTCATGTTATGGAAATTGTCACATTAAACGGACATGATTGTACTGTTTAGTCGTCGTAGCAACAGCTACAGGGCCTACATTTTGCGAAACAATCGTACTGTAGTTCAAGCATATATTAATCCATGAACTAACGAAAACGTTAATTTACATCCAGTACGAACAAATCTTTTATACTCAGAAAAGATTCGTAATCATGGCGCCCAGTTTCATTAAAGCTTAAATTAACTTGGCTTACATTATGAATATCCAAAAGGTTGATGTATATCGAAAAGGTTGATGCGTCTACAACTGTACTGAATCTTCTTTTGAGAGACATAACCAAAAAAAAGCAACCACAAGAATCTATATATTAGTTATCTTACCCAATGCTACTGCTTATAAATAGCCTCACCCAAAAAAATAATATATTAAAACCTATTTCTTGTACATGTATTTCGGATACTAATGCTATACATGACATTGTAGGTTTCAGCTCGGGTGAATACAACCTGACCTCAGGTGGTAGCCCAGGTCAGTACTGTGTTCAGTTACCGTGGTAACATATAATATATGCACGGTTACCATGCCAGTCATCCAGCACTTGGTTGCACAGCAACCATTAACAGACGAGATTAAGAAAATACTGTACTGGTATTTGTAAAGTCATGTGAAAATCGCCACTTTTAGGTTGATATTTTTTTTATCGATTGGAGTTTTAATGCTGCATGTCCTAAATTTCCTCTGCAGTGTCATAGATCTAGTGCTGTAGGAATTTGAGGACCCAATGTGCAAGGGTCTACTATCCAATGGACAGTATGGGTGAAAGATTCCCACCGCAATATTAAACAACAAATAGCCCACTCGTTCCAATGTTATCCTAAATATTACCTATAATTTTTCTTCTCTGACAATAATGCAGAGGAAATTTAGATGCAATTTCAAATGTTCTTACAGCAATTTTACTTATTATTTATGGGTTATATTTGTTGATTTTTTTTAATATATTTTTTTTATCAGGATTATTTAAATCTTTACGTATCTTTTCGGTTCCCATATTTTCAACCCCTAGCCTGTGCATTCTCTCTGCTTGCAGCTCATGTCGCTCGAAGCACCACCCCCACCTATCTGGAAACAGGTACACAGGAACCAATAGTCTCTGTCCTTGTTCCCAATTTCTACTGCAGTTATCTCCCCTTTAACTATCGTTGCAAATGGGTGAAAGATTACCGCAGCGACATTAAACTCCACTCACACCCCTTTTACTATTAATGCTGGTCATATCTCTTTCCCAACTCTTCCCCCCCCCCTCCCTGTTATGAAAACATTTTAGAAATAATACTATTTAGTAAATCAGTCAAATAATTCTAGGAATTGTTTAGGAATTATTTGTATTGCAAATGGTGCAATTTGGGAAACTTAGCATGGATATATATTTGTTCCATTGTGTACAAGTATAGATGCACCTATGGTATGTTGAAATTGCTTTGCAATATGCATAGCAGGTACACCTTGCATTAAGAAAATAATTAGTAAGATTCTCGCCCAAACTGTCGGTTTTATTTTCTGTCCATGTTACATTGACTTTTAAACCAGTTTTTCTGAGAAATTGTACCAGTGTATTGTTTTTTAGGTTTTACATTTTCATATTTAAATGCATTTTATTAATGTAAATATTCTTATTAAATGTTCTGTAACAGTCTAGTCATGATAGTTACACCCTTATGTTTAGGACAGGATGAGTTTGAGCGAAGGTTACTGTGTAACGCCCAAACCCTGACATTTCTTTATTTCCTGTTCAGCCGCGACTGTGGGTCGTACTAGCCCCGCCCCTGGGGCCACAACAGACACCGGTGGGAAGTCAGGTGACCGCAGCATTTCTGTCCGTTAGTCAGTCCGTCAGTCTGTCTGTCAGTCTGTCCATCCATCTGTCAAACGGTGGTCCTGTTGGTTGTCATAGAATGTAGATCCGTAGGAATTTAATGTCAAATTTATTTAATGTAAAAAAAACTATAATTTCTTTTTTTAGAAACATGATTGGGAAGTCTGTCTTCATTATTGTTGAAATACTGTTTACTATTGTTTGAGTTTTTGTTGTAGATTGTTCACATGTTTATATGCTGTGGTTTTCATCTTCAATCCCCAACCCCACAAAATATGAAATACTAGTAGTTTATTGTTTTTATCAACCAAGATTTCAGCACAGTTGTGATTTATTTAATTATATTTTCTACTATTCTGATTGGGCATTATTAGACAAGAACACTACAATTTAGTACACATCTTTTATTGTTCAATAATCTTGTATAATATTGATTTATTTTAAATTATTTGCATGATTACCTCTGGCACATAAACTATACAAATATCCAGAATATACTATATTGTTTTGTATGTAGATCAATAGATAGTGTTTTTTCAGGGTTTATTTTTTCAGAACTGGTAGTGTAGTCGGATTACACTTCTGATTTTAAATCTTTTCTCACAGACCTAGTTTCTTTCTCTTTGGTGTAGCAATAGAACTATTGTGCAAAGAAGTTGGTGGAATGACTAGTTATTGCCCTTGGTTTAGCGGTACCACTGTCAATAGAATGTCACGAGAAATAATGGGGAAGATGGCAAATTATAATTAATATCTGTGACAGATCTTGCTGTGTTCAAAGAGATTTGATTCCCTTGAGAATTTATTTTCCATTTTCTTCAGGGGGTATTCTTATAGACTGACCGTCGGTTTGTTGACGACTATAATGTTACTCGGTGCCTAGAATCTTGCACTGTTGTGTATATAGCACACATTTCTGTGAGTTTATTATATATTTAGATATAATTTTTAATTTCTTTTTTACTATGATGTGTTCAACTATTTCTTGGCACCGGGTACCAGGTGTACTTGAGGTGTACTTGAGGTGTACTTGAAGTGTATTTGCATGGTTTTTATTTTTCAGGATTGTGCAGTTTTGTTTCCCCAATTGTTGTCTTGTACATACCGAAATATACGTCGGCAAGTTTGGTGATATCGTCCAAACTACTGCCGTTACACAAATGAATATCAGTGTATCGTTGACATGAAAGTTACATTGCAGATGTGTGCAGGTACAGATTTGGACTCCCCATGCAAATGTCCTGTAAAATTATTGAGTCATGCACTTAATGTATAGCGCACCAGTTTTCACAGCAGTGTCATTTTATGTTATCCTATGTTTGCAAAACTATGCTTAATTCTCATTTCATAGAAATGCATATATTAAAGTGTCATATGTATATAAAAAACATTCCTACGTCGTATATAAATGTTATATTGTACTTTGTATAGTCAACTAACCTGTCAGCAGATCATTAATAGCAAGAAATAATTTTAACGAAACAGTCCCATTGTGACGTAAAACAATAACTCACTCGCTTTAAATGAAATGGTAAATGGTTGTATTTTCATATTGGTTGTCGCATATGTTTGAAATAATCCTGCAGTGATGTAAAGTATTAGATCAATGGTTGTGTGTGTGTTTATTGCCCGTGAAACATGACTGTCCTCCGTTGTAGGGTTCGATGCGTTCGGCGAGGTTCTGCAGCCTCATAACAAGCCAATGGCCGCCGACGGCACTCAGAAGAACATAGACTCTGCCAAACTGTTGGCGGGCGACCTTGACACTAGTCTCAGCAGTCTAGCCGGCAACCTGCATATTGGCGGCCCAGCCCAGCAGGTCAAAAAGTAAGTCTTGCCCCCGAAAGTATTAATGTGTTTTTTAATACTATTTATATTAATGCACCAACTTGTGAACAAAACTTTCAGTTGAGCTTGAAATTTTGATACGATCTAAGATTCAAGCTGAAATTATATATGGGGATTTTGTAAGCAAAACTTTGAATTGAGCATGAAATCATACTAAAGTTTCATTATCTCGGGGCCTAATTTCTAGTGGTTTTTTTTTCTCTCAATGTGTTTGTCGTATATGGGTGAAATATTCCCACTGCAACATAAACTACCAATTCAATAAAATAAATTTTAAAAAATCGTAAAGTGGATGATAGCACATTGTTATTGTGTTGAAAAAAGCAATGCACTATCAAAATTGTAATCAAATACTTGTACATAAATTTTATGTAATTTTGAATAGAAATAAATACCGGGTAAGGGAGCCAGGGATGACAATGGAATTTAAAAAATAAAAATTACTCAATTAAAGTTTCCGTTACTTTGACGATGCCTATTCTTTTTCAGAGCCGAGCACCAATGGATACCCAAGGGAGAGCACAAACTGACGGGTGGAACCAATTGGATGCCGACTGGGTCCTCGACCGGCACTACGTGGAACCAACAACCAGCCACTGGGGCGCCTTACCAGCAACCCCAGGTCAGACGATGACATCAGTCACCACATTGTACCTGTAGTAGTCCATATCAATAGAACAATCAGTGGGGGTAAACTTGGTCATGACGTCCTCTAGTAGTCGATAGTGAATCAGTTTTCAACCAATAGATTGCCGCAAATGGGTGAAAGATTCCCGAAGCAACGTTAAACTCTATATTCACTCATTCAATCAACAGTCAAATCTGTTTGGAAAAAAAAAAGTAAGAATAAATTATAAAATAAAGATTCCAATAGGTTTTGAAGCAGGTGTGTTCAACACTAAGAACATTAGTGTGTTTTGTGAGGTATGTAATTGATTGTCTTGTTAACCATGTATTGAGTCCTTGCACGGAACAATCGTTTCCATTGCCGACGCCACGTTGGGTGGCAGAAAACAATCTGGTGATGTCGCGCAATGGCGGAAAATCCCATTGTTTTGCCACCCACGATGCCATTTGACGTATTGAGCGACGTCGCATGCAAGGCCTTAATTAACAGCAGGATGTCATTCATGGGTCTGTACTGACTGCTATCATGATCTTGTGTTTCAGACCCGCAGCGACGTTAAACTCCATATTCACTCACTCATTGTGTTTCAGATGGCTGCCCCTATGGCTGCTCCCATGGCTGCTCCCATGGCTGCACCTATGACGGGCGGTATGGGTTACGCTCAACCTGGAATGATGCCAACAGGACAGCCCATGATGGTACCAGTGTTTAGACTTTCTCTGGAAAATGTTTTATTTGTTTTTTAACGTACAATGATGAACAGGGCACTTCATCCACATTTGTCAGTGTATGTGTGAAATACTCCCGCTACGACATGAAACAAATCGCATGCTCACTTTATTTATTTGTTATTTTTTTAAACAATATATATTTCAAAAACTTCCACTTTATCCATCATGCCATGTCACTAGGGCTGATCGATTTCACTTTTGCCGGCTAGCCGCTTTGCGTGCGCATATCACATACTCTCGTGACCAGCGTACGCCGGCTACTCTCGAACCAGGAAAAAACGGCTAGCCGGCAAGGCAAAAGAAACGCAGGTACTATTTGTATGTCGTGTCTGTGTTTCAGGGCATGGGACAGCAGCCACAGATGATGGGTATGAACATGAACATGGGCATAGGGATGCCACAGCAACAGCCACCCATGTACGCAGCAGGGGCCAGAATGCAGCAACCAATGGGATTTCAGCAACAGCAGCAGGTGCGGCCGGCCAACCCCACCAACGACCCGTTCGGAGCATTGTGAGGCTCGCCAGCCTCGTGTGTCTCAAGGTACGTGATGTTTATCGGTTAGTCTTGACTCGCTATCTGATAGGTTCATTTAATCGGTCACTTCTCAACATGCACACCTACAGTATAATGATACAAATAAAATATGTTATAAATTTCTACTAGTCCTTAGGATACCTTTAGCATTGGGAGAAATGGCCCAGGCTAGCGAGTTAGTATTAATGAGCCAGTTCAGAGTTTCGAACATGCAAAGAATAAACGTAACGCGTGTCAACATGAACAACAACTAACTTGGAACTGTAACACTAATAATGAGTGTTTATTATCTAATTGTGCTGTGTGTGTTACTACCAATGTATATAGCATTCTGGAGGTTGTGATAAACATTTTATTATTAACTTGAAACGTGTGTAGTCAGGATGTCCCGAATCCTGTATTTATTCAATATAATCTATAAAACTGCGGTTGCCTACAACAGATAAGTCTATTTTATATATACAGTAATTTGCTTCTTCTCATTCTAGGTTGATGGCAGACCAGAAGATGAACATATTTGTTATACAAATGACTTAGACTGTGAACTTGTGTATATAGCGAAGTGATGGATGTACAGACAATGTACAACCCCCTGACCTACGTCTCCTGTCCTAGCCCTGCCCTGCTGACTGCCACCCGCCACTCCCTACCCCCCAGGCTAATTGGCCACTCCCCACTCGAGACTGGCACTAGTCGCCATTGGACAGTCGCCATTGGTCAGTCGCCGTCGTCATCAACCAGCGTGCAATGTCGCCGGACGGGCAACACACTCCCTGCACTGTGTATGCATGGTCTGTTTGCCAGCCAAACCAACCGTAGCTGAGATAGTTTAAACAACACACATACACACACACATACATACATACATATACAAACCTGTATAATCGCATCATTTATTTATTATATGCAGGAATTAGCAAGTATGGTAACAGTGCTATTAAATGGTGCAGGTAATTTGAAATGTCTTCTTGAATATGTACTGAGCACCAACATCTTACCATTATTTCATTTATGAATTTTGAAATATTTGCATTTCTAGATTCATAGAATATGTTAGATTACGACCGTAGATCTACGTTACGAAATATTCACAGATTATATTGTTCTTTTGATTTGTACAGTATCTGCTTTCATAGTGTCTGCATGTTATGTTATAATGTTACAATTCAATCAAAGGACGTAACTGTTGCGAGTTTATATGTATATATTTAACGTTTTGTCCATTTGTGAGGAGTCTGCCGTCAGCTGCCGACAGTACTTACATATGTATACTTGATGTCACGTCGCCTGTGCTGCAGAGGGGAAACCCTCGAGTCCGTGGTGACGATATATTACAATGATATATCGGAGTGTCGTAAGCACATCATCCTTATCCTGGCCTCCATTTCGTGAAAGAGTCTTATTGTAGTCGGGGCTTAAATCGGGACATATGCCATGCTTTTGCTACAACAGGAAGTGACGTAAACCCCGATTTAGGCCCGGAATACCAGGACGATACTTTTGTGAAACGCATGTCTGGGTTTCACATCGGTGTGTATTGGAAGACTTTGTAGCGGTGGTCACAGTCATATTGAAAGGAGGAGACAACTCATGTTAAATAGTATTTCTTATTCAGCGATTCATAGACCTACTTTTAAATGGCAATACAACCTCATTTCCTGGAATTTGTGTTAACTTTTGCACTTAAAAGTGTTGACGTATCGATACCTTTTGTTCGATTATATTTGTAAATAACTTTGGTTCGAGATTATGATTTTGCTGCTGCGAGAACTATGGTCAGTATGCAGACCTGTGCTTGCTATAAAGAGACAATTTTCGGATGCCGTTAACTTACATTATATATTTAGCAGAAGGGTTGTGACTTGACTACAAGACGTTTGTCATCACATTTTTACAGCGATTCGATAAAAAGTGCTTGTTAATCTGCCATCTTTTTCTCAATATAGAAAGTTTATCACGGGTTTATCGAGTGACGTTTCTGAAAATTACATTATTTTGTTTTGTATATATTAATAAGACTTGTAAGTTTCTACTTGTACATACTACGAGATTTCCTTAAAACCAAACATTTTTTTATTGTTAATTGAAGAATTATTACTACGCAAAAGCAAATTGGAATATAGTTCGAAGTACTATGGTTTAAATATACATGTGTTGCTGTATGTTATTAACCAATTAGCATGCAATTTAGCCATGTGGAGTTTGCCTGGGCACATTATTGTTATTATTATTATTATTATTATTACACTATTGCAGCTCTGTGATGTGTAGATATGGGGCTGTATGTTACGTTATGCCTGCTGCTAGCGTTCAGCTGTTAAATGCTATCTACATTTCAGTTGTTATCTGCATATTCTCAACTTCACTGAGAGAACAGTCTGTTAGAATAGATACGTATGCTTAATAATAATTAATATAGATGCTTTCATCAACTGCATGTACGTAGTTTATTTCACACGAGTAAACTCGCTGTGTTGGCCGTTGTATAATAATTTCGATGAGTTAGGAAGATCCTGGTATATATAGTAGTATTGACTATGTAGTCGTGATCGCGAGAGTTCCACTGTACTCGAATCGGAGCAATCATGATGCGAGGGTAATGCCAATATAGAAGTATTGGACCATGAACGAAAGTGTGTTGAATGAATAGAAGCCTTAATTCAGAATCACATGTTATAGATCTATTTATAGTATAGTTGCCATGTAAATTCTAGAGTTGATGTGCCATCTGTAGCTGTTAAAGAGTGCAGAATGACTGGTTTCACCTGTTTTCAATGCATGTACTGATCTAATTTGTTGTATCATTTTTGCCTTGGACCAAAAAGTGAATTGTTTTATTTAAAATAAAGACGAAATTCTGCATTGTCTGGAGAAAGTGCAGCTTCTTTAGTGCTAGTGATTTGACGACAACAAAATTGCAAGCCAGCAATATGATACTAGTTCCCATTTTGGAACACCGAACTAGGTATCATTTCTCGAAACTCTTGCATTCACTAAGAGACCACAGCGCTCTCGTAGCAATCAGGCACTTAACAAAAGTTCTGGCCCCCATTTTACAGAACAGTCGTGGCGCTACGAGAGTCGCAACTCCATGCTAACGTATATGACTTGAGACTCTTGTAGTGCTATGACTGTTCTGTGAAATGGGGCCCCAATTGTTTCGTAGTGGATATGAGAGCTTCGAGAAACGAGACCAAGGACGATGATATTACATAGTTGTGATTTATTTCTGGTAATGTTTACTCCACAATTATCTATACTATCAGTTATATTGATATATTGGTATGAGAATGTTCCGCCAATTCCACCTGTCCTAGTGCAGTGATCGTAGCTCTTCACAATTGAACAATGAGCGTGGTACTCATTATTGTAGGTGACCAAAGCTTGTATACATATCTGTAGATAGCCGTAGATATGTACGTTGGTACGTGGCTATAGAGTGCAAGATTCCCGTAGTCCAAAAAGTCAAATCTCGCTAAAAGTTGAAAAATATTAATTCCAAAAACTAACTACTTTCGATGTGATAACGAGAAGCGTGTTGGACTGCGAGATTATTGTTTCAATATTGTGCACTGTAGTGTACTCGCTGCTGGGTCTCAAAGGGAGACAATTCTAGCCTTTGTATATTTCTAGTGGTCACGTTGTGTAGGTAACACAGGGTTACCTCCCTTCTTGGGATTCCGTATCAGTGTTTGTAACGACTGAGTACACTCGTTTGTGTGATAATCATTAAATGACCGAGCAGAACGTATAGACCATCTGTAGACATCTATGTCATGACAGGTGAAAATAAATATATACAATACATTCAATTGTTGCTTGTATTTCGCATTGGACACCAGTGATGAAAGAATAGAATACAGCGAGTGCCGAAATACACAACTTGCTGGACTAAAGTCGTACCACTCATGCTACGATGGATGGATGGATTGATTAAAAAGTATTTGGATACTTTTCAACAATAGCCGATTAAACGTCTGGGGCATATTCTCCAAAAAAAACGGAACAACCTCGTTCACAAATATTTACATATTTAGCTCTCCATATAATGTGCAGGCAATATTCACACTCTTGACCCTTTGTTTACTGGATTAGACACAGGAGAGGGTTACATTACATTACAGGTTGGGCAACATTGATATATAGAGGATACTTAACTGTGTTTCCCAAATATGATTTATGTCATTCGAGTGAGGCTATATTGTCATATATAGCCTCCCTCTTCACGAGAATGACATAAATCATGATATTTGGGAAACACAGTTGAGTATTCTATTTATTATAT
>JAUTBV010153793.1:0-10458 GCA_032361325.1 Lepetodrilus fucensis | reverse complement strand
CAAGCGTAATTAGTCTCAGATCGAAATTCGTTTGTCCGATTATACGGGTCTATCAACTGTGATATTATGCCTTTAATGATCTATCATAATGGCAGCACTAATTTGCATATAAACAACACAATTCCACAAATGTACCCAACTGGATGTCATCAGTGACCCAGTGTAATGACAAGTCCACCAACATACCTTATTAGACAAGTCTTATGGCTACCATTGGAGGGGCCCCATTGGAGCCTACGGGGCGACAAATAGACTATCTAGTTTATCCGCAAGTGCAGCAAGTTCATGCATTTATTGGTTTCAATGTGTCGTCATGGTCGAAATGTCGAATTTTCGAAAAACATTTAATTGTTATAATACACAAACGTTACATTACTAACACATATTTAATTAACGTTGTCGTACATGTATTGACGAATTAATCCTCTCCCTGCTGAATGCAGCCTAAGATACCCTAATGAGCAGTGTTTTTTCGTAATCCAGCAGCGAGAGGGTTAAATGAAACACACTGATTACTAGTAGGCCTAAATTACTAAATTACTAAATTACTGATGTACTTCCTTGAGACAGTGAAAGCAAGTTCACAATGTATTACATGTAGGCTATGTATTGTTGGTATATAAACTCACGGGCAAAAGAAACTATACCAAAATAGCCTTCTGTATAAATACCGAAAGGTCTCGTCCCCGGAACCTGGTATCGCGAAACTTACCTTGCTGACATTTTTTTTTTTCAAAACTAGGAACGTCATACATATGTAGTATGTACCTAATGATATAAATGGATGTTGTTTTTCAGAATATATTTATCCAATAGTTGCCTGACTTCATCAGCAATCATGTGGATGTCACGTGTAATCGTGGCAGTACTGGTTACTTGTCTAAGCTGCGCTAACGGTGAGTCTTCTTCTTCTCCTTCTTCTTATTATTATTATTTATTATTATTATTATTATTATTGCTATTATTATTATAAAATAATATATTATTATTAGTAGTAGTAGTATTATTAGTATTAATAATCATAGTCATAAAGATAATCATAATAATAATAATAATCATAATCATAATCATAATCATAATCATACATAATAAATAATAATAATATTATAATAATATAATAATAATATTATAATATTATTATTATTATAATAACAATAATATTTGTTATTCTTGTTGTTCTTATTAGTACTACTACTACTACTACTACTACTACTACTACTACTACTACTACTACCATAATTACATAATTTTGCACTACAGGCCAGAACTTGTGTAACGAGGCGTCGCTAATGGAGGGCATCGGCTACAGATTCCACCCCACTGATTGCAGCCAATACCTTCAGTGCCACACGAACCCTATCAACAAGGAATCGGTGGTGGTTTACAGGTCGTGTCCGTACGGATACTACTGGAACCAGCAGAACAAGAACTGCCTGCCTAAGGCCGGCCAGAGTTGTGCTATTGGTAGCCATTTTTATTTTTATTTTTTAATATTTTTTTCAAATTTTTAATATTTTTAATATTTTTAATAAAAAAAGGCATAATATACATAGTCTGATTGACCTGCATAACGGACAAACGAATTTCGATCTGAGACTAATATTACGCTTGATTTATCCCCCCAAATATTGTTATTTACTGATGTACTTAGTCCCCAGTACAAATTCGTTTGTCCGATTATACAGGTCTATCAGCTGTGATATCATGCCTTTAAAATTGACATAACTTAATATTTATTATATATACATGTATATTATTTGTTTTCCATTTAATTAATTAATGATGTTGAGTATACCTTCTTCCGCAGAGAAGTGTGTGGGTCAGGGGGATTTCCACAGAAAGATGCAGGGCAGTGGTTGCAGAGCATTCTGGAACTGTAAGAACCAGCGTAACGAAGCCAAGTGCTGTGATCCCGGATACCGCTACATCGTCAATCAAGGCTGTGTCGCGGATTTCACGTGCACGGATCCTTGCCCTGGACCATGCGCAGAAATGAGTACGTATGGATCTTGCTAGTCCACGCTGGCATCCTCTGAAAAGGGTAGGGCTGCTCGATTTGAAAGATGCGTGCATATAAATGTCACATGGCATACAAATCAAACAATCCCGCTAACTTCCCTCCAACCGAAAAGCACCGGTGCATTCAGATCAACCAAGCGACATCCAGGGGCTGCTCCTTTCTAGCTGTTCTGTCTGTACTTTCTGTCCGACGCATGCGCAGTTACACTGTGCGGTGTTGATACTTTGTAACTACACATGCGTCGGACAGAAAGTATAGACAAGACAGCTAGAAAGGAACAGCCTCCCACACATTATGCGCTCGGACCTAATAGGAAGGTTGACAAATGGCGCATATATATTTCCGATCCGGAATGTCGCGAAGTTGCTATATATAGATACCGGCGCAAGTCAGCTAGACATTTGCACATAAAGCAAAGTACCTAAAAACAGGGCACGCCAAACCGGTTTCGGAAAATAAAACGCCACTATGGTGGCCAGTGCCTTTTGGATATACACCCGTCACTGGCTATGGACCATTAGGACTACTTTAGGCTAGTTTTCATCTGCTAGGTCACAATGAATACTAACTTTAAAAGTCATATATTGAGCCTATCGGGAGCTTCCTGTTAGTTTAGTGTTACGAGTGTCGTCAATCGAACACAGCCCAGTATATGCGAGAAGGTGATGAGGGAATGCTACTTTTCAATGAGTTTACATAATCGTCTGCTCGCATTCCTTCTTATAACAGTGATGCATCAAAGACAAGATAAATAGCGGAACGTTCCCTATATTCATATAAAACATTAATAGTTTGATAACTATTGAGTACTGGGGACTAAGTACATCAGTAAATACCAATTTTGGGTGGATAAATCAAGCGTAATTGGTCTCAGATCGAAATTCGTTAATCCATTAGCCAGGTCTATCAACTGTGCTATTATGCCTTTAACATCAATTCCGTTCAGTATATATATATTTTTTAAAGAATACAATATTTATTAGGTAGCAGTTAATTTATACGTCGTAATCAGAACTGGCAATGCTTGTTTTCAACAATTTTCTTTCAAATTTAATTTCAATTAAATTGTATTATTACTACGATAATGACAACTATAATGATGATGATGATGATGATGATAATGATGATAATGATGATGATGATGATGATGATGATATCTTCGCAGATGTGTGCCGAATGTTCCCCAACTGGCAGAAACCCGAGACACTGAATTTCTACTTCCGCGGCAAACAGTTGGACAGGATATGTCCAACCGGAAGCCACTTTGATGTCCTGGAGTGCGGCTGTGTCTCCTCCGTCAGAAAGCGTGAGTCATTAGGAACCTGTCGGAAGACCTCGGATATATTTATATCCATAACGGACATTTTCTTTGGGGTGGGGGTGGGGTGGTGGGGCTGGTGGGTGGAGGGGTGAGCACCATAACAATTATTTTGAATGGTTGAGGATCCATTTGCCACAAGGTCATTATTTGGATACTAGTATGCATCGAGTTCCACGGTCTCGGATTAGACTTTACGTAGTATTAATTGTAAATAATTCAATAGTCGGTATATGTTCTATATAGCTATTTTGGCCTCGATTTGTACTTAGGTATGTTTGTATACGTTTAAGTTAATCTTATTTAAAAAATGTATACACAACCATCAAAAGCTATCAAATAATCACGTTTCATCAGTAAAATATTGATTCGATCAAGAGTAGCTAGTGTATATAGTACACGTTACAAATAAGTACGATGGCATCTATTGTGACATTCACAACCGTATAAAGTTAATCTGAAATATATACATAGCCTACAAGTATCATACTGCAAGTATTGCCATACTCTAATAAACCTCCTCTATCTTACACAGCCTGCAACACAAGGTACATTACAGACTTCACGAGCCTCACCAACACCAGAACTTGGCTGACGACCAACGTCCGAGTGAATAACGGCGCGGCCACGTTCAGCGCCGGAAGTACCTTCACCGCGAGCGTCAAGGCGGCTATGCCTTCCGTACAGACCCCCCTGGTGATCAGATTTCGCTTCAGGGAGTTCACTAGGGTGTTCAATAAGCGCAACCTGATCACGAGCCGCAACTGCAAGAAGTGCAACGTCCTCAGCGTTGACCTCAATGGCTCCAGCTTGGAGATCACCCTGGCAAAATTCGGGAAGATACAGGCGTTCCTGTCAGTGTCTATGCAGGTAATGACGTGACTGATTAATGCGATTATAGCCTAATGCGACATGCAACTTAGTAGCATCTAGGAGCGAGTCGTAAAGTCGTAAAGACTCCACGTGAGAGTAAATGTCGACATCTGTCTGTGAGTTACTGTCGATAGAACGTTTTCTCGTGGCTTTCAGATTTCAGATTTCAGATAGTTACTAGCAAGCTCTAGTCCAAAATCGCTGTCGGACAGTGAAATAGCGCAAGAAAAGTCGCCACGTCCGTATTAGCCTATTAGCCTAATGCGACATGTCTTAGCCTAATGCGACATGCAACTTAGTAGCATCTAGGAGCCAGTTGTAACGCTCCTTGCCTGTCGTTTACAAAACAAGTAAAGTAACGTTAAGGTAATATAACCTTAATTAATTCCCACGATCATAATAATTCCGACGACAATGATGAAGATGATGATAATGACGACAATGATGAAGATGATGATAATGACGACAATGATGAAGATGATGATGATAATGACGACAATAATTAAGATAACTACAATGATGATGATGAAGTTGATGCTGATGATAATGACGACGACGAAAACGACGGTGGTGATAATTACGATGACTATTAATTATATTATTATTATGATTTCAGGGCCTAGATACAAACAGCTGGAAAGATGTTGCTATCCATTACAACGGACGCGAAATTGTTGGCATGATCAAATCCAACGGTATCACATATCTCGGAAGAGTTGAAGGTATATAAAAAATAAAAATAAAGTTACACCTAAAACATTCTCTGATACGGCCATGAAGGCGGCGTCAAGTGAACTTAAAAAGTGAATGTAAAAATCACGGGGGCAACAGTGTCACTGACCATCTGCGTCTTTAACTCATAAAGTCATAGCGGCCGCCTATAGTGTGCGGTGCTCCAAATATCAAAACACACTAGATATTGTGCGATCGGTCGGCGAGACCAAAAATCGGCGACTGAAATCTCTAGTGTGCGGCCAGAATTAAAAGAAATAAATATTTAAATAGCCTTGGCGCACCGATTCAGAATAAAAACATGTTTTCCCACAAATGTATGAACGCTTTAGCAGTTACATTTACATGACCAGGCTAAATGTTACACTATTTGAGTCTGTGCTTCCCTAAGGGAAAGTCTATTATACATTGTGTTGTTCTCTGTGTCACTACAGTACAGTAGAGATAGGAAGACAAAAATAAATGTTAAATGTTGGTTTGTGCAATCCAATGGGGGTGGCGTGCTAAGTATTATAGGGCCTATAGTTGTGCGTGTCAGGTCACCTAATGTGAATGCTAGAAAATACACCAAGACACCCAATTGCAAGTGTTCTTCCACGATCCTCTTTGATCCTGTTAGGATTTGCTATGGTTGATGTGACAAAGCTTTAAACCGTGGGCGTTATTGTTTTATTTTATGTCATTATTTCAGCTCCAAAATTATCCATAATGGACTGCGGAATGACGTTCGGAATGTCTCAAGGCGTATTTGGAGTTTCTCCTTTCAGTGGCTTTCTTGATTCGGTGAGTATACCCACATCATCCAATTGTGAATAATGTAGGCTAATTAACCCTCTCCCTGCTGGAGTAGGTACAGGTACAGCTCTTTAGGGCATCGCCGGTTGCCTTCAGTGTGGAAAGGATTATATCAGTGTATAAAACTCCAGCAATTTCACTGCCGGACATGAGGACTGGTAAGTCTGAGATGTTACCCGTCCTCATACATGTTGGCCAGTGATCGCTGATATACAGCTTGAAAAACAAACAAAAAATAACACGACATGCGGGCGTGCAAGGATAAAACGTTACCCGTCCTCGCTGAAAATAACCCGTCGCCGGCGTGCGAACGGGCTCTATTTCGAACACTGGTTATATAGGCGCATAAAGACGTAGAGAGGGTTATATAGACGTATAGTTATATAGGCGTAGAGGAGAGGATTGTACAGGGTTATAAAGGCGTATACAATCGCAGACAGATGGTCGTTCATTTTTTAGCAAATTGAAGCCAAAAATGTTCAGTAGCTTGACATTGACAGTTACATCTGGGTTTTTGCTTCACAACTCTATGTATAGCTTCACGGCATCGGAAGCCTATTTCTCACTGATCTGTAACATCAACTTATTTTGACGGGGAGAAAAAATATATCAAATATAAATTAAATTTCAGATTATGTCACGAACGTGCGCTTGTATTACTATACGATACCATTGCGATGCGTTCCGATTGACGGATTATGTAATTCCTGTCAATGTATCTATTGAAAGATCTGTTTCATCTAAAGAGACACTCGAAACCCCAAGCCATTAAGACTACACAAACCTCCGTCAAATAAGGTTTGTGTAGTCATAATGGCTTGGGTTTTCGAGGATGCTAAAGAGGTAGATTAATTGTATTACTGCTTTACATCGCAGTGGAAATATCTCACCCATAGGCGACAAAAAGCAATATTGAAGCTACTGGTATCGAATTCAGTAACATATTTAATTCAGTGGAAATCAGTGGAACATGCTGAAAATGTAGTTTGTTGCCATATGTACAGACAGATACGTTTGACCAAGAAATATGTGATTGTATGAATTAATGAACGTTTTACGTTGTAGCGGGAGAATTGCATCCATACACTACGCGACGACTTTAGTTAAAAGTTCGCATGATAATTATTGTATGCGTCAATGCCTTCCATTCAATTTGAGAATATATTCATCAGACTAATATTGCAAAAACAAAAAGAAGGATTTCCTCACCAACGTTATCCGTATTTTGTATTTCCAGTTCTCCGTTTACTCATGTACCGGAGGTGGTCGAATACTCGACCTGATGAATATGGTGTGAAGAGACCGGATGTAATCTGAAGATACCGGATGTAACATCAAGAGACCACCGATAATAACCGAGACGACCGGTGCACTACCACGTTACACATGGTTACTTCTGCGTAGTCAATAAGTCCCAAGACTCCCGCTAGAAAAGACATAGGTTTACATAGCCAATAGATATGAATTGTTCCAATTGAATAATTCATCCCTTTTTATCTTTCCGATTGGTTGTTTCAGAAAACGCCCAAATGATTATTACGTGCAACAACGGGTATGACGTTCAGTGAAGGAGGTTATGCTACGATTTATTTTGAACATACTGTATTTATTACAAAATCGGATTCTGCCATTTTCTCACATATACATGCTTTTATCAACGGTATTTACTTGTCTTATGACATTGAATACAATCTCACCATTATGCCTTCATGCTGTACTAAGGTAATCTTTGAATACGTGATAACTTATCACAAGTTTATTTTCAACTGCATCTTGCCACTCATTAGGGAATTATCATTTCGCATTTTCGAATAACTTCCCAACTTATTGTCCAAAGCATTTTGTTGTTGTTGTAAAGGATTAAATAAATATACATTTATGACTATATGTAATGTTGTTCTTTGAATACATCACAAACACATTTATATGGACTGTTCCTAAATCTCATTACAATCAGATCGGAAACAAACGTTAACTAAAGACTCGTCGTATCATGACTCTCAATAAATTAATTATAATAAAAAATATACTATCTAGAATAATGTTTATTATTTATTTATTTTTAGTTGGAGCCTATTCCCGCTTTCAATATAGTTTAAGTTATATCGCTGAATGTTGCAGTAGTATGCTATCATATGATAATAATAATTCATTATTATCGTATGCTATTACATGATGATAACACATATGATGCGGTCTTGTGCTCAGACATATTGTACAACGACTGAATGTCTAATTACATATCAAACATGAGAAGCAACAGTTGATAATAATTTATTTTGATTGACTTTTCCGAAAAGATTATGCTCTACGATTATCTACGGAAGCGTTCATGATTACCGCTTCCAGAGCATCTTGCCTAGCCCACGTGACCCATCTCGACCTTCTTCGTAGTGTCCCATGGCTGCATACCCCATGTTTTCCGGGCACTTTGAGATCCAATCAGATTCACCCTAAGCTCCGCCTCATAACAACAAATATTTCGCTAGTCTCGTCGTCACCTCATAAGTTGGTACTGTCACTGGTTCCATACATGCATGTCATATCAAAACAAGAACGTTTTCTCTTGAATGGCTACATAGTCTTTTATCTGATTAGGGCCTATCTGTTTGACATTCAATCCCAAACTTAGTTTAGATACACGAACTTCTAGTAAGCGATTTCGGAATTGTACCCTTCCCTAGGGGAGATGCATGCACACATGAGAACACAATTGGTCTTGTAGTGGACAAGACTAGAGAGCTTCGTGAAAGGATACCCTATTCCTGAAATGTTCCTACAAACGTCTTAGCCTAAGAACAGTTCTTAACAATTCTTATAGCTATAGTATAGGTATGAACTGTTCTAAGGGTAAAAAAGTTTGTAAGCAAGTTTCAAGAATATGCCCCCTGTATTGTAATAATAGATATATACTGTCAAGAGAATAATTAATTTCACTGTATTTTTCAAGATGGAATTGTTGGTACATGAGGTGCGTTCAAGGTAGAATACATATCGATATGTATTGCTACAGAAGCCCTTCAGCCCTACAGTGTAGCAATACGTATTAATACTTTTCACTACGGGTCTGGAGGCCGTAGTGTTTTGTAGGAAAACAACGCAACGCAACGCAAAACGGACTGGACGCATGCGCAAATAGATTTCCTGTCATTTTCCTACTATCCTGTTCAAGATAGAATACATGCAATACACTACGCCACAATACTTGTATTCTATCTTGAACGCACCCATGATATAGTATGAGAGGTCAGTCAGAGGTCAATCTATTTTTAACAAATGTGTTAATATCGATGATAAAAAATGACGTAGTTAATGCAAAATAAAGGTTACGAGATAATTCCGTGAACATGTAGAAAACATCATACAAATGCTCTGTTCACATATCCACAAGGAATTTCACACTTGTGCAAGGAAGTACACCAAGGAAATTTCCCGTGATAAATGTTTTCGTCTTTATTCAACTTCACAAGAAGTCAGATACAGGACACCAAGGTATCTCAACTTCCCGAGCAGGACAACCACAGGACTCGGGACAAACACAGGACGCAGGACAAACACAGGAGAAGAAGGAGGAGGAGGAGCCAATCTACGAGCTCCACATTACTCCTGTACATGCAGACAGAGTTTATTTGTGCCACTGTGCGTCACTGTCAGGAGTTGTCGGCTACAAGTACGCCCCCTGGTTTGGTCTCTTTGTCCTGGGTTTCCGGTTCCTTAGCGTCTTCGCCGCGGATCTTTAGACCGTGAAGTTCCCGGTATTTGTTGATCTCAACGCCCTTTGTTTCCAGCTGCTTGGTGAATGTCCCCACAAAGTTACTCATCTGAAAGTAGTAATAACAATAATAATAATAATAATAATAATGTGTGCATTTATATTGCGCCAAATCCATGCTTCAGAAGCATGCTCATACTCGGCTCTACATTATTACCCCGGTCAATGGATCAGTGTGCACTCATTTCACTTTCTCTCAACTCCCTGGGGAGTAGACAACCCAAGCTGCCCGTTAAGGCGCTAGGTTTTACATTCACAATTCCATCTCTTCCTACTGGGTACCCATTTACAGCTGTGTGGATCTAAGCACTTTGCTCTGTACAGAGGATTACAGTGCTTAAGTGTCTTATTTTTGCTGTGTGGATACAGCAGCTTGGGGTGGATACTCCTCAGGGTGTGGAGAAGGAATACACACTGATCCACGACTGCTCTAATAAGGTAGCACTAAAACAAGTCATATATAAATAGGCCGTGGGCCAGATAGGTCCCTCGTGCACCCCCACACAATTTATGTTAACCAACTTTTTTTTTAAGCCTTAGGGTGTCCTAAGAACGAATTCACTTGTTAACAGAAAAAAAATAGGGATGCAATACCACAAACTTCATATTATAGATAACACAACACTTACTGAAATCAACAACTACAGGAAGCATTTATAAAATAACAAGGCATCAGTCTATCTAAAAATCATAGTGGCAATTAGTCCCTTTTTTGTTAGTCATCTTTCATCTGGCTCATGGACTATAAGTTATAGAACATATTTTGCGCATATTTCGTCATAATTGGTATTTTGAAATTAACCCTCACTATGTTCAAACTAGTATACCTCTGCCACTAATTAAGATATGAACACGATATTGGTGTTATCAGATACTGTAAAAGACTTATATTACGCGCAGACTTATATTACGCGCTTTACGCGCAAAGGTAACTTGCGCGGAATCAAA
>JAUTBV010153782.1:0-10459 GCA_032361325.1 Lepetodrilus fucensis | reverse complement strand
GTAGTAGTAGTGGTAGTAGTAGTAGTAGTAGTAGTAGTAGTAGTAGTAGTAGTAGTAGTAGTAGTAGTAGTAGTGTTATTGTTATTAATATTGCTATTACTACCTTTATTTTGAAAAGAAAATCACTTCTGCCACAATATTAAAAGGTGCGTAATAAAATCTTACATTCCATGTGTCTATATTAACAAATATTCTTATTATATTAAAAAAATATTCTTATTGAATACTGCATAGACATATTAATCAATTGGTGATTCAATTAGCTTGTCAGTCACGGTTTAACCTCTCGTCAACGACCATACTCAGATGCTCCAGGCATATTATTCATATTCTGTCGGCTTGCAGCAAATAGGTTATTAATTGTCCCACAAGTAGTAGGAAGTCCTTTGCGACACTTGTAGGGGCTAATATCATTGTGTAATATACCTGCGTGGTAGAAGTTGAGATGTTATAAGTTTGACGACGGGAATACGGACATCATTCTTGAAAGCAACAGCCATGGTGTCGCTCATACAATTGTTTTGTGTTGGAGTATTCAACGTCTATGCAGTCTATGGCTTCGGTGAGATATGATACTGACTTCTTTTGCGTTTTCTATTATGTTGTTCTTGTTATGTTGGAATATGATTGTCTATGAACGTTTAACCTTTATATATAAACAATTTTTTTAAAGTAAACTATTGCTGCCACAATATTAAAGGTGCGTAATATAATCTTGCATTCCATGTGTCTATATTAACAAATATTCGTATTATATTAACAAATATTCTTATTGAATACTGCATAGACATATTAATCAATTGGCGATTCAATTAGCTCGTCAGTCACGGTTTAACCTCTCGTCAACGAGATATAGATCTACTTTATCGGAGAAAATCCTGGAAGCGGCAATCCACTCTGGTGTTACGTTCATTGCGCATAACAGGAAATCCGTTCTGCCTTAATATATATCAGGGTATCGTTTCTCGAAGCTCTCATATATATATCTACTACGATATAATAAGGACTCTTAGCAATCGCTACTGCATGGGGATCGTGCACTTAGGAGAGCTCTATGGTCTTATAGTGGATATGATACCCAGAACACTGTATGCGCAATTCAAACGTTCTACCTGGAAACCATAGCACTTCATATGCAATACAACCGTTGGAAGTATTGCAATTGCTATTGAAGGATGTTAAGAAGACAACGGGGATGCTTTTCAGAGGGTGACATACTGCATACAGATTCTTAAATTGAAATCTAAGGGGGAAATAATTCAAGTTGTCAATGCTTTCAGGGACGACTCTTGCAAGAAACCGTCCAACCACATCCAGTAGTGTCTTCATCCTCACCAACCGTCAGAAGGAATTGACCGCAAGTCCGGATCTTGCAGTTGACGGAAGTTCCAAAAGCAACTTCTTTGATGGCTCCTGTTTCTCGACCAGAGAGGTGGTCAACGACCGAAATCCCTCATGGACCGTCAACCTAGGGGAGCAGAATTACATTGCAGGCGTAATAATCACCAACAGAGGCGACTGCTGTGGTCAGTATATGTGTGGAATATAATAATAATAATAATAATAACAAGTACGAAGTAGCAGTAGTACTACTAATTTTTATTTTTGTATTGGGTTCTAGAATCTTTCACTAATATCACTTGTCAGTTTTAGGGCAGGAGGAAACCCGCAACATCCATAGCGCTTAATGTTGCAGTATACCTTCGAGCACCGGCTGGTACTGACAGACCAAGGATGATAACTGCATTGCCACACTACATTCAGCGCACATCCTATCAATATAGCGTTGGAAAGGCAACTTTCGCGAACATTGATGCCGGGGCCCCGGGACGGGATTTGAACTTGGAACCTTTGGCTCCGAAACCCAACGTTCTACCATAACAGGATACAACCCGCCCCTCTTCTACTACTAATACTACTACTACTAATAATAATAATTTATTATTATTATACCAACAATAACAATACCAATAATAATAATAATAATTTCAGCCAACCGCCTGACTGGTATCCGTATAGAGGTTTTCCAGAATGATCCTTCGTTGAATGGCGAGGTACCTCAACTCTGCGCAGCTTTTACGGGCTCGGCCGAGCTCGGCCAGATGGTTCCTATCATGTGTACGTCCATCGTCAGTGGACAGTATGTCAGGATCACCAAACCAGGGGCGACTACTCCACTGACTCTGTGTGAAGTTGTCATCACTGGATCGCTCGTTCGTAAGTATCGGAAACGCCATGAGTGGGTGATTCTGGGGTCTATACTGATTAAGTCGCTACGACGTCATGTTTCCGAAACTATCGTATATGTAGCCTAACGCCATCGTTAAGCCTTTGTTTATCCACCCAAACGTTGTTATTTATTGATGTACTTAGTCCCCAGTGCTCAATAATTATCAAAATATTAATGTTTTCTATGAACATAGGGAACGTTCCGCTATTTATCTTGTCTTTGATGCATCAACTAAACTATGAAGGAATTGGGATAAAACGTTGTATGTTTAAGTCGTACCACTGAGTTATGTCCCCTGGCATTGACATAATGAAGCAAATAACAATACGACCATATTCAGATTGTCTATCAGTAGACTACAGGGGGTTGCATTAGATATGTGTTTACCAAACAGCGGTGGGAAGGTTTTTGGAAGTATAAACATGATTTTATGTATGTCAAGTGAATATATTTTGCAGTTGTAGCTAAGAACTAGTCCAAAACAACCATACATACATTTATCTGTGATATTATGCCTTTAAGCAAAGTCTTTGACTTATAAAATATGTTCTGTAGTCAATCATACAGTTCTTTAGAATTCCACTTTTGTATGAAATCTATGCATTTACCAAAACTACAAGGTTTTTAAAACAGCATATTTAAGATAAGATAAGAGAAGAGCAGATGAAGCTTTATTACCTTTCCAAGAATTTGGTTTGCATATAGGCCTACCGAACATTTTTTTAAATCGCATATAAAATAATGAATACAATAATGTATAAACATATACAAATATTTCTGTATATACAACTTTAGATCACTATTTCAATGCATAACCTGCGGTAGTGACGGCAAATGCATTTATGTCATTTAAGGAAAGTAAACAGTTATGCCAAGGTCAAACTATAAGCCCCGCCCATTAAATATAGTTCCATTATTATCGCATTACCGTTATTGCACTCCTGTCATTGCACTCTTAGGACTATTTTATGTGGACAAGAGTCTTACACTTCCATTCCTTAACTTTCTGCAATGTTGACCTAGCGACATAATCGCTCACATTTTATGAGCGCTACTTTAAAATATATCTCTCTAGGATGTGCAGTCATAGGGCCTGCTCCTTTCTAGCTGTAATGTCTGTACTTTCTGTCCACCGCATGCGCAGTTATCAAGGATCACACCGCACAGTGTAACTGCGCATCCGTCGGAAAGAAAGTACAGAAATTACAGTTAGAAAGGAGCAGGCCCCAACTATAACACGTGTCTGTTGTTTTCTCGTAATGCACTGTCATGTGTACTTCGAGTGTATTATCAGGAGTGTATTATTATATTTGCCCTAGGGCAAAGTGTGTTATGTTGTCCGGGGAAAATGTAACATTTCAAAATATTCAAATTCTGTAAAAGACAAATTCGATCGCCGGGAATCGAACTCTCGAACGCCATCATGCCTTTCCTGCGTTCTAGTCGACGGTGCTACCAGTTAACACGAAATGCTACCCTTTGTAGCGATTTTACGAGCGATTTCAACGAATTACGATTACTTGAAACCGGTCGTAAACATATCTGCATATATAAGAAAGGTTAGAATTATATAAGAGGTTAACTACGTGTATTTTTGTCGAGATATATGACAGTTAACACACCGGCCCTCGGGCGTTACTGACATGTAATGCACTCCGTTTCAGTAATGCCCCTCGGCCTAATTCCTTGAACGGCGTGCATTACATTCCGATAATGCCCTCGAGCCGTGTGTTAACAATCACATACAACTTGACATTTAAAAAAAAAGAAGATTTTTATCTGCTTAATTTTTATCTCTCCGTATCTTTCTTTCCATCCTGTTGCGACGTAAAGCATTACTAAATTAATTCATTCTTTCTTTCCAGTGCTACTCCCTTTTCGGAAGCTCTGTCATCATATTACAGTAGAGCTTTGGTTGGTTTTGAATCGATACACTTGTCATATCCTCAAAGTATTGTAAAAGCGAAAAGTATTAATTCTCATGCAAATAATGAATACGTTTATTGGATAGTTATTAGCAACAATTAGCCTTTCCACGATATTTCATCATATCTAAATCACAGAGACTCAGAGTCCTCTGACTAGTACCTCTGAATTATCAAAACCTTCATTACAAACTTACTAAAACATATTCTTTTAAATATCTGTACATTTGTTGGACGAGTTATACATAATTGTTCATACATTTATTAAAAGCAACCCAATTCTAAATGTCATCATATTCGAAATTTCGTTCATTAAACCGTGAACATCCGATTCGTAGAAAAAAACAAGTCCGAAAGGCCCAAATACCGGCAATCTGATTGGATCACGTGAACGCGATACACTAGTCATTGATTTCCATACAATTTAAATCATTGAAGCGCCATAAATGAACCACTTAAATGGTTCTTGCTATGATAATTATATATAATAATAATATATAATAATATATATAATACTATTTTGTAATACTGTAGTGTATATATACGTATAACGTTTATTGTTTCATATGTAACCCGTCTCTTGTTGTTTTGTCATGTGTTGTGTATGTGTAGGTAGAGGTGGATGGTAACGCAGTGGCAGAAAGTTGGACTTTTGAGCCAAAGGTCCTGTGTTCACATCCCGTTCCGAGATCTCCGCATCAACGTTCACAGAATGTTCACCTTTCTGACGCGACATTGATATGATGCGCTGTATGTAGAGTGGCAATGCGGTCTTGCCAGTACCAGCAGGTGCTCGAAGGTTTACTGCAACATTCAGCGCTACGGATGTTGCAGGTTTTCTCCTGCCCTAAACTGAAAAGTCGTGATGTAAGTGAAATAATCTTGAAAGCGACTCTAAACCCCAATTCAATAGTGCTATATATATCTGTGATGTAAACAGAATGCCTTCTGGGCAATTTGTACAAAGGGAGATAACTCTTATGTAATCCTACACCTTGACTAAGAGTAACAGGGTCTGGGTACCGTTTCTCGAAGCCCTCTTAGCCGATAATGGACCATAGCACTCTCTTTGCCGATAGCTATGGTCCCTTAGCGGCTAAGAGGGCTTCGAGAAACAATACCCTGGAGTTTAACAACGTTGAAGTTGAATGAACAATTGTGTGGTTGAAGATAACTTGGTACTGGTGGGATTGATGGTACTAGCGTAGGTCGAAGGTACAGCCGAAGGTCCATATAAAAAGGATCGAAATATAGTAAATGATGGTCTATGTCAATATGCTTCACTGTAAAATAGTTAGAATTCTTAGAACGTCTTTGCATGTCGTGAAAACATAAGGCACTGGATCGTTAAACGTTAGGTAAGGACACGTCAAATATATAACGGAAGTACCATCACATAATTCGCAGACCATAAATCATTGTTGAAATTATATAAAGCATACCCACGTGGATCCAAGAATAAGCAATTTAAAATAACACAAATACAGTTGAATACGTCACATTTTACTTTGGCATACGAAGTGCACTATCTGACAAAGCTCCGCAATGGAAAATAGCTGCTCTATAAAATGTTTACACATGTTATACGGTTGATTAAATACCGTACGTCATTCTACGGTGAATGGGGTAACAACGACTGATACTTAAAAGCTTATGTTCACAAATGAAGCATTGAATGTGGATAATGATGACGACGATGAAGATCGCAATGATGACAACTATCTATGACGACGAATTTTAAAGACGACTAATTTTGTAGTGGTGTTGTTTCTGCATCTGATCCTTCTTCTCCTACTCCTCCTCCGTCTACTTCTTCTTCTTCTTCTTCTTCTTCTTCTTCTTCTTCTTCTTCTTCTTCTGCTGTTGCTGCTGTTTCTGATCCTTATCCTTCTTCTTCTTCTCCTCCTCATTCTACTACTGCTGTTGCTGCTGTTTCTGATCCTCCTCCTCCTCCTCCTTCTTCTTCTTCTACTACTGCTGTTGCTGCTGTTTCTCATCCTTATTCTTCTTCTCCTCGACCTTCTTCTTCTTCTACTACTACTGTTGTTGCTGCTGCTGCTACCACGTGGTGACGACGTCAATAACGACTACGAAAATGTTATTACTGATTACAATGAAATACAATGCGATAGCTCTTTACTGGTGTCAATAAAACATTGTCGTCAAGGATAAATCGAAAGAGGGAATCTCGGGTTGTCTGCCGATGACGACGACAGCGAAGCAGTTGATGATGCTGCTGCTAATTATGATGATGATGATGCTGATGCTGATATTCACAATGATGATGATGATGACGATGATGAAGATGATGAAATCGTCTATTAAATACAGTATTTATTTGTAAATCATATATTTGTAAATCTGGGATTCATGAACAGCCAACTTAGTGTCTATGTGAACACGTTTATTCTTCTGTGATTGCTGATGCTGTTACTGCCGTTGCTGCTATTTCTGCTATGGCTATAACTATTGCTATTGCTGCTGTTGCTGCTGCTGCTGCTGCTCGTGGTGGTGGTGATGGTGATGATGATGACGATACTAATACAATGTGACATCTCTTTACTAGTGCCCTCAAATCATGTCGTCAGGGATATACCGTATCTAATGAAGATCTGCGAAACAAATAAGAGAACTAGACTGGTGGTGCTAACAGATGCATGTGAGGCATGGATCAACAACCAGGTGCCCGTTGCACGACGCTCTTGTAGGCTACAACTATTGTAACGTCAACGCTTTCTATTGTGGCGGGAGCCCAGTTACAACTATTGTAGCACTACAAGAGCCTCGTGCAACGGGCACCAGGCCAGTTTTATCTACAAGATGCTGGTGGTCGTAGGTTCAAACTATTGATAATCTTGAAAGATATACACTGTGTAGAGTGTATTGTTCAGACTGAAAAGTACATAACATCTATGGTAAAGCCAGTTTAGATCATCTCAAAACCCTCCCACCCACCGTGTCAAAGACGTTTCATGGCATTTAAAAAAAATTAAATGATTTTTGACATGCCAATTTTCACAACATTTTGAGAAAAAAAAACTATCGAAAACATTGCCACAAAACGTATTTGTCAAGGACTACCGCACTACACCTCACACCCCTCACTCAAGCCCACAGGACCCCACCCCACCTTCTGCAGACGTACCTCCTTAATCCACACGAACAGACCCCGAAATCTGAGGCAGTGGGTAGGCTATGTAGTCATAGCGACCCTCGTCAGACTCCTGGATGTTGGTGATGGTCAAGCGATGGTAGCGCCCCTCCACGGAGTATCTGGTTCTAGCGCTGTCTGTGATTATGGTGTAGTTGAGCAGCCAGACACCCTTCGGAACGATGGACTTGGCGTCGATCTGCAGAGTTATCGTTCTTCCTCTTAATGCTACCACGTTGGGACCAAACTGCAGAATGTTTAGGCCTGAAATTTAAAAAGGCGATGTAACAAAAATGTCATTAAAGATTTATTTCATGTGGAATTTTAATGTCAGCCCATCACTGTTATCTCTAAAAAAATATAAATACATTTCATGCGAAAAAAATCCAATTGTAATATCAACCCATCATTGTAATCTCCTTTTGTTTTGACTGTTTTGTTCAAAGTGTGTTAACATTTGCTATTCAATGCTGGTATGGTTCTCTGTCCATCACAAACAAAAACAAATTAGTTGAAATTGCTAATATTCACTCTAAAATTGCAGGAATATATTATTATAATTTATCTAGCGTTTATGAAAAGCGTGTACTATCCCTTGCTTCTAAAATTGAACACACCCATATTTTAAATTTTGAATATATACTTTTACAATCTGGTGGCCATTTACCTGCAGAATTTCTGTGCCCGATAATGAGCGTATATGAATGTACAGAAACGTTCAAATTAAGCAGCGTTATAATATTAAATTATGAACAAATTCATTGATTTCGTATATCTATACTGTACAGTTTTTTGATAAGTGTACCTCGTTAGTAATTGACCCACTAGTTGCTTCTGGTACAGGTTTCTTTTCACCGGCAGACATTACGTTAAAATAAGATATTACTACGCGCGCTGGTGAATGTTATCGACAGAAATGACATTAAACTATGAACTCATACTTGGCCATAGGGGTCTACATGACAAGGATACACTCTTCGGAATATTGCTATTTTACTGCAAAGCTGCAGAATTTCTGCGCCCGATAATAAGAGTGGATATATAGGGATGTAACAGAAATACCTTTAAAATTAAGCATCAATTAAGCTACATCGAGCCGCCATTAACTAGAAGTAACAGGTAGGACAATTATAGTAAATCCGTCATTAACTATGGTAACAGGTTGGACAATTATAGTAAATCATGTACGTTAGCATGGAGCTGCTGAGTCGTTCAGGGGTAACGAGGCCATGACATGTAGGCTACATCGAGACACAAATATATTTTTAAAATATGAGTTTATTATATTGATGATTGGTGTATCATTGAGGCGAGTTCTTCAAGCTATTTGTAGTTTGTAAATAAATTAAGTGTGTTTGTGACATTGCGAACGATGCTATCGGTGAATACTAATTTGGTATAAGTAACGATTATATGCTGGAGTTGCACTGGTTCCTAAAAGGCCGAGATTGGTATTTAAAAAATGTGCATTACACTTTATGGCGGAAGTGCGTTTAAACATAACTAATTATTTCACACCATCGAGTGGTATGAGAGAGTGACTTAGGGGTGGCATTCATTATTAGCAAGTGTGAACGGCAAGCGTGACAAATGTTTTGGTAAATGAACGTTGGTATCAAGACTTGAATCCATATCATGTATCAAACATTCACGCACAATGTTGAACATGAACATTTGGTATTTGTCATTATTGAGTTTTCTGTTGATCTTTTGTGGATAACTTTCCTATGTCCTCTGCTAGACTCACTTGGACAAGTCATCATGTTACAATACTCCTGATTGGTCTGTGAGCTGCTTCCGGGACAGTTATTCCCTCCACCAGAGGGCGCTGGGTTAGTGCACGTCCGGGTCCTGGTTCGAGATCTCGTCCCGGGTCCACACGTCTTAGAACAAGGCGGGTTGTTCCATGAACCATACGAACTCCATCCACCGTTAACTAGATTACGTAAAATGAAGGAACGTGTTTACCATTACATCTGTACTATTATATCAGAGAATGAATATCTGACTAAGAGATCATAGCGCTAATGTTTCTGTCATACGGAAGTGGTCTTGTCGTGGATATGTCTTATGTTCTTACGCTACAACGTTCAACCTTATAATACACGTACTAAGGCGAAACATTTTTCTATTAAATGGAGAGAAATAATTTAGTTCATCGGAACACTAGAAGTAACCTCTACCTTTTTTTTCTGAATTCTTACCAAATAATCACCCTTGTAATAACGTTGAATGACGTTATATGTAATTTTTTTACTGTGTATGACCTTGTGTTTTAACATTGGCGTACCTCCTTGACCTTGACGCGGATTAACGATGAGATATCCCACCACCCTTCCTCTGCTAGTATAGTAGTAATATATTCCCGCATCAGACCGTCGGACGTTCGTGATGGTCAGCTGGTGGACACGCCCGGACACCGAGTACTTTGTCCGAGCGGTATTCGGGACATACTGGAATCCCGTAGAGTACCAGTTGCCCTGTGGTACTACAGGAAGCGGAAGTTCCACCGGCAGGTTAACAGTGGATCCTTCCACTGTAGTGATGTTCTTCACGAGTAGCTGGTTGCCTAGAAGAAAGGATGTCATTGTAATCTAAAGATAAATATTTGTAGTTACGAGGTAAATGCTAATAACTGAAAATGAGTGCGGAATTAATGTGAAACACCGTAGACATACCAGAAGTGGTGGTAAATACCATAGGCATACCGGAAGTGGTGTTAAATACCATAGACATATCTATGCATGCATATACAACATCTTACATGATGTCGTTTCAAGTATGAATATACTATACTGAATGCCTTTAATAACTATCAGATTAGTCTGGCATTCATTATATTGAACATATGTCTAAATACAACTATTTTAGAAATGTATGCTACATCGATACAAATATATATGAACCTCATATTCTAATAAATAAATAGCATGTAAATCCGGCAATCTGATTGGTCCACGTGACCCCAAAACATTGCATTCATACTTCAATGAACGAAATGTTCCTAGGTAGCATTGTGACGTCACGTTTTATATGATGTCATCTATACTTGACGTCGGCAAAATATTAATTCTCAGCTTATAAAATGTAGACTAAAATCATTGATGCATTATGTCAGACTATTGAATCAAATAATTCCCCACAAATATGTTA
>JAUTBV010153771.1:0-10460 GCA_032361325.1 Lepetodrilus fucensis | reverse complement strand
CCATTAGATATTTTCTAGCTTTTGGGGTGAACTAACTCCTTAAATAGGCCCCTTTTTGGGTTTGGCTGCTGTACTAACATAAAAGAAAACCACAACTATATCACTGGTAGAACTGGTTAGCTGACCAATATTTTCTATTTCCAGATTTCTCCTTACAAAAGTTCCTGGACGGCGCTAATGCTAAAGCTGATGAGCTCAGCGACATCCTCATCACCAAGCTGCTGGACAAACTAGAGATTGCCGAGTACCTTCAGACTCCAATGTGTGACAGGAAGTCTGCCCCGTTCGCTGGCGCCGACAGCAAGGGATGGAAGCGAGGCGAGTATTTGTGTTCATGCAGCCTGATATCGTCTTATTCAAGTGTCTTTCTTCTAAATTGCCTCTCGGAGCTGAAATATATAATACAAGATTGATTTTTCAGATTGCAAAGCTGACATCGACGGCATCTTGCCACAACTTCCGGATGGCGTTTCTTGTCACCTGAGCGACCCGTGTGGAACTCTAGCGTGCTGTATAGATATTCCATTCCTCAAGAGATCCGTGTTTGTGGAGATCGGCATCGACCCGTGCACCTACACGTTCCATATGCGCATGGAGAAGTTAGAGTTCACTAGAGGTCTGCTCCATTATAACTTTGGTAAGTGTTCTGAAGACGTATTGTGTATCAATGGAGCGACTGGTTTTAGTTTGGCTGGAGTTCACTAGAGGTCTGCTCCATTATAACTTTGGTAAGTGTTCCGAAGATGTATTGTGTATCAATGGAGCGTCTGGTTTTAGTTTGGCTGGAGTTTACTAGAGGTGTGCTCCACTACAACTTTGGTATGTGTTCCATAGTACTGTGTATGAATGGGGCGAATGTCATCAATGGTAGAATGTTGGACTTCAGTCAAAGTTTCCAGGTTCAAATCCTGCCCCGGGAACTCGGCATTAGCCATGATATAAGTGAAAGAATCTTGAAAGCAGCTTTAAACCTATCCTAACTCTGTTTCAGGTAAAAAGGAACACTTCACGCTACAAGGAGTTGTGCGCACCACGTAAGTATGTCCGCGTCTAAATAAACCTGGTCTCAAGATTACAAAGCTTTTAGTATGATTTCATGCTCAAGCTCAAATTTTATGTTGAGATTCATGAACAAAACGTTGATAATTCACTCACTCACTCACTCACTCACTCTGTCTTACAGTTTTGTAATCGACGACCTGTTTGGAGAGAAGAGTTTCCTCATGAATGTCAACATCAGCATTTGCTTCGAGGAATCAAAGTGTTTGCTGAACTTTATCCTGCCGAAGATAATTATTCCCAAACCAATCTGTGACTGGGACAGTCTGGATACCATCAGAAGTAAGTTCTACTGTCAAGCATCGTCACTTATGCGTGAAAGATTCCTACGGTAACGTAAAACAATAACGCACTCACTATCACCATGAGTATGTGTACGACATGGAATAGGCACGTTATAAATATGATTATTATTATTATTACTACTACTGTCAAATATTAAAATATTCACATTTGGACTTAATTTACAAACTGTATTAACATATAAAGCCAATCTGTGCAAAACTATTACTGTACAATTGCACTATAATCACTAATCTCAATCACTAATTTTTGGTTTTGTTACTTTCAGAATTTGATCTGAGCAAGTTTCTAGAGGAGAAAAGTTCAGCTGGGCTTTCTCAGCTGACCAAGGTGGTCGCGGGCCAATTGTTTGAGCGCCTGGACATTGGATCCTACTTGAAACCACAGAAGTGTGACATAGCTAAAAGTCCATACGCACCAGCTACTAAGGGATGGAAGAACGGTAGGTTCTCGTTGGATGGGTTGTATTGAGCTGTATCTTCTACATAAATAGTAAGGGGCGGGTAGTAGTGCAGTGGTAGAACATTTGGGCTTCGGAGCCAAAGGTCCTACTGCAACGTTCAGTGCTACTGATGTTGCAGGTTTCTCCCTGCTCTAAACTGACAAGTCATGATATATAAGTGAAATAATTTTGAAATTAAAAAAACCCAACATGAATAATAACTATGATTCTGGGCTTGGACGATACAACCAAACTAACAAATATCTCTCAAATATTTCAGAGTGTCCGATTAAAGGACTGGCGTCTCATCTGAAGGAACTGCCATCCAACATGGCGTGTCACGTCTCCGACATCTGCTCCAGCATCGACTGCTGCGTCAACATCGACTACCTGTCTCATTCCTTCAACTTCTTCGTCACAGTGGACATGTGTGTATTTGAACTGAGGGTCGGGCTGGAGGACCTCGTACAGAGACAGATGTTGCTAAACTACCAGTTTGGTGGGTACAGCGCGCACAAGTGTGTAACATTCTATTTTTAGATGTATCCAGTTTAGTGATTCTCGAAACTTCTTAGCTAATAACTTTTTAACAATCTTTAGAAATTAACATAATCAGAAAATGAGTTAGAACAATTCTTAGTATTTATGAACTTCTTAGGATTTACAAAGTTTCGAGAATACGGGTCTGATGATAAGCGTGTAAGTGACGTGTGTGTGGCTGTTGTTTTGTTTACGTACCTTACGTTGTATCCCGATCTATCATGCATGGACCATGCTGAACAACACGATTAATCTCTGAATCAAACAGAAATTTAAGCACACGATCCTTGGTAACAGCATATTAAAATCCCCCAATAAACCATTGCTTTCCCATCCCAGAAGCCAGACATAACAAATAGTGCTGCAAAATTATCTTTTAACGGTATCATGATAGGATGCTCTGTCTGTATTGTGGCCATTGCTTGCAGATTTTCTGCAAAATCTCTTGGGAGTCCAGCATTAATGTTCGCAAAAGTTACCTTTCTGACAAGATCATGATAGGATGCACTGTCTGTAGCTTGACAATGCAGTTATCTTCCTCGGTTTGTCAGTACCAACTGGTGCTTGTAGGTTTACTGCAACATTCAGCGCTATGGATGTTGCGGGTTACCTCCTGCCCTATACTGACAAGCCATGATATAAGTGAAAGAATCTTGAAAGTGGCTCTAAATCCAAATTAATAATTAGTCTTTTTATGAATAAAACACATATCTCTCTCACAGCTACCTATCTCACTGATAGATCATGGTATCTTGGTGTGTACAAGACCTTCATGAAATGGTAAACTATTCCGCAGAACTATTGCGGCAAGGCAAAAGTCGTAAGTGACTACTGTATACTACAATCCTACTGTGGAACTGGCCCTGATGTTTTGACATTGTCTATTTTAATTTTCAGGCACGGCCGAGCATTTCTACATGAAGGGATTTTTCAGAATTGAGTAAGTATTTTTTTGGTATCCGTTATTTATTATGTTTTTTAAATAAAACAAATTTGCACATCATGGTAACAAAAAGAAACAGATATTTGTTACTGTAAATCATGAAATTAATGCGAGCAGAATATTAATGCAAATAATGCGACCGCCGTATTGTCGCATTTAATTGCTGCGTGTTAAAGGTAAGACTTGGAGGAAAACATGTTTGGAGACATGGCCGTTCGCATTTTATTGGTGTCGTATTTACGTCTAAAATCTAGAGGTCGCATTAAATTAGTAACGCATTAATTTCATGATTTACAGTATATGTATCACCAGGCTAGTAAGTTTTAAAGTTAGTTTCTATCGCTGTTTTCAGCTACGTCATTAACCAGATCTTGGCCGAGAAGAAACTGGAGCTCACCGTGACAGTCAGCATTTGTCTAAAGGAAAATGACTGTATGTTCGTGAAGAAGTTGTTGGACAAAACCAAAATACCGCAGCCGTTCTGCGACTGGACAACGAGACTGAATGCCAACAGTTAGTGAATTGTTCATGTTCTCTAAGTAGCTACAAGTATATGGAACTTAACGATAACTTAGTGGCTGTCACATTCAATGATTACATTTATTATTGATACCGGTATAAGTGTAGCTAGGTATAATATAAGATTCTCCTACTCTTTTGTCGTAAATGGGTGAACAATTTCCGCAGCGACATTAAGCTCCATAATCACTCAAATTCGTAACATTTGTTATTTGTATCACTGTTCAGACTAGTAAGTTTTGACCCTCTCACTGCTGGATTAGGCACAGACACTGCTCCGTAGGGAATTTCTGGTTGCCTCCAGCATGGAGAGGGTTAGAGTTAGTTTCTATCCCCGTGACGTTGTTCTCGTTCTCGCAGAGTTCTCACTGAAGGCCTGGCTGTCCAGGCAGAAGTTGTCGTCCAGCATCAAGTCGCTCGGCTCCACACTACGGTCTCAGCTACTGGATGACCTGGGAGTGTCTCAGTATCTCCTGAAGTCGCAGTGCACGCACAGAGACGACATCTACGTTCCGGTAGATGCCAAAAACTGGAAAAAATGTAGGTTGAGCGGTGGTTGTATTTTATTTTAATTTGTTTTAGGAATATTTAATTTTATGTTTTTGATTACTTTATTTGGTTGGATTATTATTCATTATCTGTGGGTGAAATATTCCTGCTGTGATGTTAAAAATAAATATGTAAATTTATTTAATATAATTTTTCTTTTGTTTCATTTAATATGTTGTTATTATTTTATTATTTTAAATTTACATTACTTTTATTTTATTTTATAGTCTCTAGATCTATTTCATATTTTATTTTAAATTTTAGAATATATTTTATTTTACATATTGTTTTATTTTAAAATGTATTTTATTTTATATTTTTTGTTTTGTTACAATCGTCACAAATGGGTGAAATATTCCCGCAGTGAGGTTAAACTGCATATTCACTCACTCACTCACTGTACCACAACAAATGTCATTGTCACACGTGAAACTCGTCTCTGATTCAGCTGGTTTTTGTCCCGGACTGACGCTGCCGTCCCTTCATGACAGCACCAGATGTCATATGTCACAATCGTGCTTGGCTATTGAATGTTGTGTCGACGTACCCTTTGTCAAGACGGCATTCGACATGAAGTTCGAGCTGAACATATGCGAACTGGAAATAAAGATGTCCATCGAGAAGCTGACGTACACTGTCTCACTGATGCACTACGAATGGGGTGAGTTAGTCAGACCCTGAAGTTACGAAACATTTCTACAGCCAAAAAGTTAGGTGTCTTGATATACATCTGGGGCAGTATCCTATAAACATCTTAAAACTTAAGTCAGCAAAATACTAACTTTGCGACACATTTTGACTCAGTTCTCTTTATTGAATTAGTCTGAAGTTTTAGACATAGATTCGATAAAGTTTGACATATACAGAAAACTTGGTCAAAATAGGTTGATAATTAAGGTTTTTGACGTTGACTTAAGTCAATTAAAAACTTAAGCTGTTTATACAGTGATTCAGCTGCAATAAATTTTGTTTCAGACAATTGTCCTGAATGACTAAAACTGAGTAAAAGAGTTTCGGACATTTTGGTAATAATACATGTATATGTATTTTAAACGTGCCATTTCGGACATTTGAAAAATAAATCGGCAAATTGCCAATGGCCGATGGGCATCAAAAACACTGTTATAGGATACCGCCCCTGGTCTACCAGTACAACTCTTTCGTGAAATGGAACTGGAAATCGTATTGCAAAATAAAATAGTAAACAATGAAATACTATGTAAACCATTGTAAAGAGAGACAACGTTTTGTCTGGTACAATGTCTTAGTACCGTGTTTCGTTTCTTACTTTCAGGTACCAGTGACGTGCTGCCTCTAGGAAAGCTAGTACAGCTTGTGTGAGTAAACTCTTCTCTATTATGTACAGTATGCAGGGCTCTGGACTAACATATACCCGACGTACAGGGGCAGGTTAAATTGTTTTGCGGGCAAGCTACTTTTTATTATTTAGCACCTTTGGTGCCATTACAACTTGCCTTGACTTGTTCTGCGGGCAAGTAACTCAAAATGTTAGTCTGGAGCCCTGGTATGTCCTGTAATACATCACATTCTAATAACAGTCCAAGGGGCCCATTCTACAGAACAATCGTAACCTTGTGAGAGTCGTAGCTGGTGTAGATTAGCATGGCATTGCTAAGCAGTTACGACTCTCGTAGTGCTATGACTGTTCTGTGGAATGGGCCCCTGGCCCCAATTTCTCGAAACAAACTTGAGTTTGAGATTTTGCTTGGCTGATATTTCTCCCAATTCGGCAATCGACTCACTGCTGTAACTTGAGTAAAATCTCAGCTGGATTTGAGTTTTTACACATTGCAGCATTAAGTCAATGGGATAAATCTCAGCTGAGCACAATCTCAAACTCAAGTTTGTTTCGAGAAATCGGGGCCTGGTGCAAGTTTCACAAAATAATCATAGCGCTTCGAGAGTTGTAGTGTTGCATGTAGATATTGTAGGAGTTATGACTCTCGTATCGCTACGATCAAACTGTTGTACAGAGGGCCTTAGTAATACACACCCAAACAAACATGTCTGGTTCCTAGGGGCGGGTGGTAGCACACTGGTAGACAGGTTGGACTCTGGATCCAAAGGTCCCGAGTTCAAATCTTGCCACAGGGTTCCTGGCATCAATGTCCATGAAAGTTACATTTCAGACGTGATATTGATAGGTTTCACTGTCGTAGAGTGACAATACAGATATTATCCTTGGTCTGTCAGTACCAGCCGGTGCTTGCAGGATTACTGCAACATTCAGCACTATGGATGTTGCGGGTTTCATCCTGCTGTAATCTGACAAGTAGTGAAAGAACCTAGAAAGCGACTCTAAACCCCAATTAAAATTAAAATAAATAAAATTCTGGTACCATTCTCCATGTTCTATTATGGCTACACAGGTACAAAATCAAGCATGTCCCTGCTGAATTCAAGCTGGTTATGGACGTGGGCATCAAGATCTGCTATGAAGACACCTGCTCGTTGACAATACCTGTGCTCCAGGACGCTCAGCTTGTGTACAGTCCATGTAATCCAAGCATAAAAGTCCCATTCAAAGGTTTGTATGACACAGAAAGTTATTGTAATTGCAATTATGATTGTCCGATAATGTTAATTTAAAGGCATACGATCATGATTTGTTGACATATTTCATAAGTGTGTTTTACCTGAAAGTATGTACATTTTATTTGGACAACAAGCTATATTTTTCTAATGTTATTCATCGCAAATGGGTGAAAGAATTCCACACTGAATGTCACAATTGTTTTCAATATTTTCATATTTTATGTATCTATTGTTACAATGTTAACTTAAACCTCTCCATTGCTGGAGGCAAACGAAAATGCCCTATAGAGATATGGTAGTGCCTATGATCCAGCAGAGAGAGGGTTAATGTTAAAAATCACAAACTGATAATATTTTGTATTAATTTGATGGTGACATGACATGGAAATAAACTATGTGCATGTTTGTTTTTTCCATGGCGTGTGGTTTAGATATTCCTACTGCAAGATTATACTAATTAATTATTTCAATCAATACATGTACTTACATTATGTTTTCATTTGTTTACTCATTTAACCCTCCCCATGCTGGAGGCAACCAGAGATGCAGTGAAGAGCAGTTCCTGTGCTTAATCCAGCAGTGAGAGGGTGTAACTTTTTTATTTATTCTTATGATTATTTTCTATCTTCGTCACAGGCGTGTCCTTCGATCTGTGGAAGTCTACACAGTGTTCCCTCCCTACTGCACCATCAGGTTAGTTACATTATATGCAAGGTTGCAGTGAAATCTGAGTCAATAAAATACTGTATATTAATATCCATAATATGACAATAAAATATTACAATTACATTATTGCAAGGTTGCAGTGAAATTTGAGTTATTAAAATACTGTATATTAATATCCATTATTCAACATACGTGGTGGATTTCTACCGTGTATTAACGATAACATAATCAACAGTGTTGATTATGTATAATTCGACGAATGTGAATCAGTCGTTTTTCGGTAGTTTATCATGATTTATTCCAACAAAATGATTATGTTGAATAATTAGAATAACCCACTCAATACGATTGAACTCGGGACATATTTTCCGTAATCAATCATACCTCATGGGTTATTCTCTAATAATATGACGATAAAATAATAAAATTACATTATTGCAAGGTTGCAGTGAAATTTGAGTCATTAAAATACGGTATATTAATATCAATAATATGATGATAAAATAATAAAATTACATTATTGCAAGGTTGCAGTGAAATTTGAGTCAATAAAACATATTAAAATCAATAAAATGACGATAAATAATACAATTATGTTATTTCCAGGTTGTGGTGTGACCTTGCCCTCTGACCTGGATGGTGTGTGCGTACTGACCTCCAACTGTATGGGGATCACGTGCTGTATGGAGGCGGACCTCATGTATCTGGGCGTGTACTCTGTGTCCGCCGGAATCAAGGCCGACTACTGCAGCAAGAATCTCGAGTACTTCGTGGAGAATAAGAAATACCAGCAGAACATGCTCAGCATACCAGGTACGTCGGTAGTACCCTCATCCATTTTATTGTGTCTGTGTATTTTAATTATGGTCACTTATGGTGAAATATTCCTGATATAATAAGCATAAATTAAAATAATAATTAACAACATGCATTAATTCGGTAAGAACAAAATAATATATTATGTAGCTTTCTTGACAACAAAAGAATGGCTTATTTCACAGATTTTTTGCATGTAATTCATTATGTATATTAACACATTTCAAGAGGTTGTTTGCTTCAAATGAGTTGTCTCCCTTCAGTGAGACATTTCAAGAGATTGTTTCCTACAATATTGAGTTGTCTCCCTTCAGTAACAAGGCAGAACAAGACAGAGATGATTAAAAACTCAACAAAATTACAGATTTATTTCATAGTCACGTTGAATAGTATTCCCAACATTATGTCACATTTCTCATTAGTTTTGCTACAAATGAGTTGTCTCGCTTAAGTAACAGGGCAGAACATTTCAACAGGTAAAATTGTTTGCTACAAATGAGTTGTCTCCCCTCAGCAAGACATTTCAGGAGGTTGTTGTCTACAATATTGACTTGTCTACCCTCAGTAACGGGACAGAACAAGACGGAGCAGATCGGTGAGGCCATCACGCTCAGCTACATCGTCAAGGAAACACCCAGCTCCTACGAGGTATCACTCCACCTGAAGATGTGCGCGCTGAACCTCCGCGACGACAAAGAGTTCTGCTTCTACTGGATGCTGCTCGACAAACTCGTGTTCCAGTTTCCTAAGACCTGTCCTGAAACTGGCAGGAGGAAGAGAGCCATCAGTGTGTGAGTATGATAATGGTAATGATAATTATAGTAATAATAATAATTATAATAATCAAAACAATAATAATAATGATAGTAATGATAACAATAATAATGATAGTAATGATGATGATGATGATGATGGTGATAGGAATAATATTAATAATTGGTAATAACAATAAGGAAAACAATAATTGTAATAGTAATAATAATAATGATTATAATGATAACAATAATAATAATGATAGTAATGATTATGATGATGATGATGATAGGAATAATAATAATAATTGGTAATAACAATAAGGAAAACAATAATTGTAATAATAATTATTATTATTATGATAATTAGTAATAACAAAAATTACAGCAATAATAGTAATAATAATAATAATAATTGGTAATAACACAACTGACAACAATAATTGTAATAATAATAATAATAATAACAAAAACAATGGTAATAACAACAACATTGATAACAATAATTGGTAATGACAACAATATTAATAACAAGAAGACGATGAAGAAGAAAAATAATAACAATGATAATATTAGTAATTGGTAATACTGTAGTAGCAAAAATAGCAACAATAATTATATAAATAACAATATTAATAACAAATAAAACAACAACAACTATAATAATAATGATATTAATAATGATAATTTGACTAGACTATCCATATTTCATGACCCTAAGCACAATTCAATTGCATAATCATATGAACAAAGATCGGCTGATTGAGCAGTACAGTCCAAAAGTCATTGTTAACAGACATTTTCTAAGTAATACTTTGTCACATACATTTACCATTACAGCAAAGACCTGGGTACAACGGATCCCAGAGTGCTTCTAGAGAAGGCGTTGTCGGACAAATCTATAACCAATGACGAGCTTCTGGCTATGTTCGAAGAACTCAAACAGATGGAAGTATGTTGGAAGTTTTCACGATTAATCTGCTCTGGAAATGTCATTTTGTATAGTATTCTACATATCTGTTTTCATTTATTCTGAGGAAATTTATTGACTCAAAATATTTGTTCGAATATTTCTTCAGCATAGTGCTGATTTTATCAATGTCCCTTCAAAATGTCAAATGGCAATTCTTCACGGTTCCGCAAAAATCCACTGATTTATTTACACTGGACATTGCTTGAAGCCTGCATCCCCCAGACCCCAGGTACGTATTGTTTCTCCAAGCTCTCATATCTACTAGCCGGCTTCGTGGCGTAATGGTTAGAGCGTCGGCCCGGAGTGCGGAAGGTCGCGGGTTCGATCCCCGGTCGCGTCATA
>JAUTBV010153760.1:0-10462 GCA_032361325.1 Lepetodrilus fucensis | reverse complement strand
CGATGATGATAGTGATAATACTGACGACGAGGACGACGACGATGACAACATTATCATCAACAACAATATAAATGTCTCATCAGACCAACAGCGTAAGACATTTCATAGTCATTTCTGTTCATCAACGTCAACATAAAACGACGATGATGATTACGAAAATGCATTTTATTCATCAATAGTTTGAGCAAGTGACGCATTCACAGTTATTACTTCTGATACAAACATACAACAGAACAACGAGTTCTCACTACAAGGCGATCATAAGCAAAATCTTCGATTGTGTGGATCAGTGAACCTTTTGATATGAGGTTATTATGCGACCAATTTACCTGACCATTGGCGATGAAAGTATACAGACGCAATATCATAAATAGTATACACATAGTATTCATAGATATACAGTCGTGTCGTATTCGTAGATGTAATAATGTAATAGTTTACAGTTGTTATCCTTGATAGTTTCAGGTTTACAAACTTAAAACCTTTCTGTTTCGTCAAGTCTACCAGCGTCTGCATCCTAACTTTGTTTAAATCTTCTTCTTTTGTTTGTTGTTTCACTGATAATTATGCGCTTGGAACATGTTCATACATGGATTATAGCGCAACATACACTATCATATATAGACTTAACAGACACATGGTATGTGATTTAGAGGATGCATACATATCTGTACGTATTTCATTACATCAACCATTACATTACAAAGATGTTGACCTACGTGTGGCAACAGAATGAACAGTCTTTCGGAGGACCAGAAGCGAACCTTTCACGTGCCTATTCTGAACCGTAGAATATTTTGGCAAGTTCTTATAAAAACTAATATCCTTAATATTATTTGTATTCAAGTTTTACATTTAATTTAAAGCTAAAGTGCATAAGTTATCTTCATGACATGCTCGCTTTATCTCATATCACGCATGCGCGTGTATCTTTAACCACACATTCAGCAATTCGATCGTAGCAACTTCGCAACATTCCGGATAGATGTGGATGTCATTCGATTGTTCCGATTGACATTCTGCACCAGATTTCCTTTTTTTCATATATGCCACCCTACGGTACGTCCGGATCAGAAAAAGCACGTGCCGAAACTCCCGGAAGTAAAGGTTCCTTATCCGCCGGATTTTGTGGAGGTTAAAGCGCACGATCGTCCACCACGTATAATCTTTGGTTTCCAATGGCATTATTCATTTGGCACGTGATACACATGATATATTTCTTCTGTACAATTTTTCTGGGTTACCATTCCTTCTTCAATAAATATGTACAACATCTGTATTGTTCTTCATATGGGATGTCAACAAGGACACGTTGTGGTCAAACCGTCAGTGTCGTAAAGAGTCATCAATGTCTACGAATAATTGTCCATTATCGACGGATTGGCATCGCATGGCGGACCTCCTTGTACATACAGCTCTCCGGCCGCATCTGCAACGACATGTACGACATGTACGACATTGAAATAACAATTCATAAGTATACTTATAAACACATGCTATATGTATCAACTCAGTCTCATTAAAATCAGATTCGAAACTGACGCTCGGATGATTTGACACCGAGTCTCGCAGTTTCGCAATGTCAACATGTTTGAGGAGCGAAACGAGATCTGATTTTAATTAGATTGGTATCAAATGGAAGTCTTTATATTAGCCTAGATGATGTTTGTTTGTGACAATATTGAGCACACATTTCTATGAAGCCAACTGAAAACAAAAATGGATTCTTGTCTTTGAGAGGCACACTCAGAAGGTTTTGTTAGATTTTACGTTTAGTAAAATTTTAGTTTTCTTTAGAACACACACATGTGCACACACACACACACATACACACACACACACACACACACACACACACACACGATACAGTAATGAAAAGTCAAAAGAACGCCATTTTATGTGCAATATTATTATATATTATATATCAATATTTCCCTATTTCACTCTCTCTCTCTCCACTCTCTCTCTCTCTCTCTCTCTCTCTCTCTCTCTCTCTCTCTCTCTCTCTCTCTCTCTCTTCCTCTCATACTATTTAAAGGTAAATGTTGCATTATTTGACAGGCAGCAGATTTTCTATATGGACACAAAGTAGCAATAGTATTATGTTATTTATTATGACTCATCATCACGTGTAGATTTGGTTCAATGTTAATACATTGGCCACTAGTCACACCACGAATAGAACCAATGCTCAGACTATATTGATATCCGTCATATACCTATGATGATGGAAACAGCTTGGTATACACAGTTTGGCTACGTCTGGCTCTCGTTTCACAAAGCTTTAGATAGGATGTCATAACCTTTACGTTGAAAAGTAAAAGAAAAGAAAATGTAAAATGTGACGGGTTAAACAAGTCACGACTTTTTGGAAGGTAAAGAATGTAAAAAAGACGCAAAGGTCACCAAAAAGAAAACACCCCACACCAAAATATGAAATCTTTGTTATTAATTGTAATTAACATGTATAAGCAAATATATGCTGATTCAGCTAAATCTTAGTTGAGTTATACATGCATATGGATTATCGTTCATGCATTAATATGTATGTCCTCGTTTAAAGAACAAACAACCTGCATGCAGTGACCTTTTTTAATAATAACTTTCTTCTACATTCTTACAATTTGGAATTCTTAGAATCCAGATTTCGTTAGTGTCTGTTGTTTAATTACGGCTACATTCGTCCACCACCCCTCACCCACCTCTCCACCCCCACCCCCACCCCCACCACGCTGATATTACATATTAGAAAATGTCGATATCCGAACTACGGATTTGTGAAACGGAAGCCATTGAATAATTCGATGTATTTCGTTAGTGTTGCGTTCCAGAGTTATTAAAGGTTATTCAAGAACGCTGACATACTTACAGGTATAATATAATCAATATCACGTGATCATTTGTCCTGTATGAGTCTTATTATTATGTTGTCTCAGTTTCTCTTTATTATATATACGTGGTCTGCGGCGAATAATAATAATAATAATAATTACTGCTACTACTACTACTACTACTACTACTACTACTACTACTACTACTACTACTACTCCTACTCCTACTCCTCCTACTACTACTACTACTATTAAATAGTGTGAACATTTTTATTTATTTATTGTTTTTTTGAATGAGCTTTTAGAGTCGCTTTCTAGAATCTTTCACTAATATCACGACTTTTTGTGAACATTGCGTCAAATACATGCTCTAAAGTATGCCCATAGCGCTACAATATTACCCCGTCAATGGATCAGTGTCCTCACATTTTCCTTCTCAACTCACTGGGGAGTATATAACCCGTTGCTGTCTTTCCGTGCGCTAGAAGGTTATCAATCACATGTCCATATCCCTAATAGTGAAAGCGTTACTCATGAGAATGTATATTATGTATAGTAATGAATTAGACATCCACGCTTTCTTCCTTGTGAGTAATAGTGAACTCGTTAGCAGAGACGTTTCCTTAATTCCGTTGATTTTGATTTTGATATTTTATTCATAAGAAAAGGATTGGAAACATGTTATCCAACTTACTAATTCCGTTATATCTTGAAAATCAGAACAATGAGCATGCGGTGCCTATGAGCATTTAAAAAACCCGTAACAATATCCATGTAGAAAATCTGACAATGCAATTCTACAGAGAGAACACTGGTAGCAACTATACCTCGAGGTAATATTATAATAATAGGCATAGGCCTATTATAGTAGTGCATTGTTGATATAATTATTGGTTATCGTATTAGTACATTACTTCTAGGTAAAATATCACATTTAGCAGCCCAAGTATGACCCACAGGCCATTCATGCGAGTTAGTTCCGATATACTTATAACTAAATTACTATTTGAGCATTACATGACCCGCCGGTTTGAGAACATCGTGACATTTGAGTAGGAACACCACTGTTGACTCAAGCCGTACGTAAAGTTTCACATTCATAATGACTTGATAATATATTACCGGAGCCTTTTGGTCCGGGGTTCTCACTTGTAAATTGACATTAATCTGCGTCGACACATCAAGTGTTCACAGATCTATGCTTTAAAGAGGTGTTATAGCTAGTGTTGCGAAGGTTGCAGGGTTATCTATTGCGCCCTTGCATGTTTGCGTTGTGTTGCATGAAGTACAAAAAGTAATGTCATCGCAGCATATATTTACTTTACATAATAATTCAAGTACAGAAGATATCAGTTATGGCTTCATGGGCTTGGGGTAAGATGCATCAGCGAATTATTAAAATGTTATCGTTACATAATCGATAAACGCGTCGAATTCTCAGTGAATTATTTACATTTTATTATGATATAATGGATAAACGAGTAAAATTCTTCCTCGGAACATTTTCAATCAACTAATATTTCAGTGAACATGCATTAACATAAGTAAAACTTATATCACGGTATGGGATCGTGAACGGCTGGCCAAATTTCCAGACCAGAAGTGAACTATTTATGAATATGGACAAAACTATTGGCCCTTAGTTTTTATCTAGTCTTCAATACGGTTTTTTAATTCGAATGGTACCGTATACAATACAGGAAAGATTTAGATAACCTTGTTTACTTTATGATATTCCTTTCAGAATTATATATCACGTCTGTATCGCTGATATTGTCTTTTCACAAACATATCCGGTTATAAGGTCTACAAAATACGTTTGAAGTACAATTGAATATTAACAGGTTTGCAACACAAGTTTGATTTATGAAAATATTGCTAATAATATCTGGTCCTAAGATAATGGTTTATTTTCACTTATATAGCTATCAACGGGTTTTATTAACTTCTACTACTAAGTACTCCACATGCCTAATCCTAGATATCCAAAATATAGTATATGAACATATTTACATGCTGTTAAAAGTTAGAAAGCGGAACTATTCAATGCGTATGACAAAATAGTTATATGCATAAATAAATTACTTCTGTATTTTTTTCTGTGACAAGGTTACACGCTTTTATTTAAAACTTTCTGAAGTATTTTATGGCTAAAATATGTCAGATAAGAACACATCAAAACGGTTACCGTTAAAGTTTAAAATACTTATGGCATAGCAATTTATTGCTTCTTCAGCCCATGTCATAACATACTGATATGACATAGTATGACGTAATACTTGACCCACATTTCAGCGTGATGCCATTGACTATTGGCTGAAGTTGTAACATCGCCATGTCCACTGGTACTTTCAGTCGGATTCCAGATTGTTCTGAGCACACAATGCAAATTCCATCTACGATAATAAATAGCATACTACACGTTATTCTACTTAATCGTATACAACCATAAATAGTTGACCTACTTAATGGTCAGGCAAAGTGTTATATATTGATTTGTTTTGACTATAATATACACGTATACTATATACAACCAACTACTTATTCCTGATACCCCACCAATCAATATTTCAATGTTTATTAATATTTATTAATTAGAAGTGAGACGAAAGAATTGTCACTAGGTCATTAATTTAAATCGACAATTTTGTTCTCTCCGTTTTTACTCATTAGGGTTATTCGCCTTAGTCCATAAGACTATTAAAAAAATATATATATCACGGTACATTTTTCAGGCTTACCGAAGTGCACTGAAATGAATTGTACCCTACAGCCGTGAAAATATATTTGGACGTACAAAAAGGCGATTATATATTATACAAAGTGAATGTACTTTATATTTATAGCTATAAGATATAATAAAATACGACCACTTGTATATATGGCATATGCGATTGTATGCCTTTAAAGCCTAATACGAATAGCCCTTTCAGTAGACATATTGAGAAAAGACATGGATTTCTCATAAGTATGTAGTCACAACCACTTGTATATCCGATTGTATGCGGCTAATACGATATGCTCTTTCAGTAGGCTTTTTGAGAAAAGACATGGATTTCTCATGAGTATGTAGTCAAAAACAACCACTTGTATATGCGATTGTATGCGTTTAAAATTGCTAATACGATATACCCTTTCGGTAGGCTTTTTGAGAAAAGACATGGATTTCTCATGAGTATGCCGGTATACTCGTAGATCGTGTGTAATTTCAGTCTAATGATATTTGAATCGTTTGTGCACTTCTCTCTCGTATTCTTCCTGGCACTCTAGCGTCACCTCACTGATCAGTTGTCGGTATCCATGACTGTTTATGAATGGGATTTGTATGTACATATGTATCTCCTTCCTCGAGGTCGGCCACAACAGGCCAAGCGTAGAGAGGATGGGTTGATTTATTAACCATGTGTCAAATTAACGAAGAGATAATCGGGAAGAAAATAATAGATTCACTGAGAAGATTACTATCAGTACTGCACTTTGTCTACAGATCATGAAGTTAGAAAAGATATGATAAACAAAAACCAAAAAAACTAAAATAACCAAAGAAAAACCAAAAAAACGTTTCTTATACAACAGTGTATCGACAGTATTGTACAGTATAGATTATGAAATAAAATAAATGAAATGGCAAAAAAAAATATACCAAAATTTAGTTTTCTTAAAGTATAAAGAAACAAAAACAAACAAATATATAAAATATTAAACCCCAATAAAGACAAACAAGCCAAACACATGCTAACAAGAAATTAAAACAGTAACAAACTAAACACAACAAAAAGAAAGAAAGAAAAAAAGACAAGAAAGAAGAAACGAACAGCAATATGTCATCCCTGCATTCAATTAAACATTATTTGTGTTACGTAACAGTCATGCAAATTTCAGGAATGTTAACTGTACGTTATCTTAGTTAAGAACAAACAAATGATATGTTTGATGCTGATGAAAATCCTTACATTTGCATCAGTTTGAAGAAGACTGCATACTAAACAGTCTTCATGCACTGAACCACAGCACACCGAGTTCCTGAGTCTACATTATTCATAGATCCGTACCTGCCTGTTTGATCCACCCAAGTCAGTACTGTAGAGAACACTAGGCAATAATATTTACAATCCTGTAAAACAAAGGTCCAGAGGTAGTCCTTATCAAAGACGTTTCGTGGCATTTCTTTTTAGATTTTTAATGATTGTTTTTACATTCTTTTGAAAAATGTGCACTGCAATGTAATTTAAAAAAAAATAAAAATCGAAATAAATTCCCACGAAACGTCTTCGACAAGGATTAGTCTAGACTATGAAAATAAATCAGTTCCCAGACTTACACAGATATGACATCGTTAATCTTCAAGAACCGGGCCCCATGTTCAAATAAAATTGTATATGGGGATTTGTGAACAAAAGTTTGAGTTGAGCATGAACTCATGCTTCTTAACATATTTTCTTTTAAATACTGGGGCTCGGACTCAATGCTTGCTCTGTCATACACTATCAGTCGTGTATAAGTATGTTACAGCCTATGTCTAAAATCAGGCAATGTGTAAAATGACTCATTTTTCAGTGAATTTTCATTCACAGAGTCAATTTCTTTAATGCCTTAAACTTATTTGGCTCATTGTGTTTAATGAAAGAAAATGAAGATTATTTATTGGTATTCACACAAATTCCATACATTTGTATATGTTTTTACACAAAATTGTTTGAATACATTTTAAAATGTATACATTATTTATAATTTCTTTCATTAAACTCATGCTAGTCAGTCTTTCAAATAAATTCAGTCAGTTTTTCATTTCAGGCATTTAAAACATTGAATCTGTGAATTAAAATGCACTGAAAGTTTCAGGCATTTTACACATTGCCTGATTTTAGACATTGACTGTAACATATATATGTTAAAGAAGGCGCTACTTTGTCTGTTAAAGTATGAACGTCTTTATACAAGTAATATAAACTACATTTAGTTAAACACATCAACGACGCCATTATAATATGTGATAATGATCCGTGTTCCTATGCCATTACTTACCGGCATTTCGTCCAGTTGACATTGTCTGTTGGAACAATATATAACATTGTCATATAGCATAGTACTGTAATTGACCCAAGTATAGTTTAGTGTAACCTATACTAGGCATACTAAGTATAATTAATAGGTATTGTGTAGTTTACAGGCATAATTATAGGTGTAGTTTATATATAGTTAATATATAAATAATAGGTTATTCATAATAATGTTATTGTTTATAGCAGTAGTCCAAATGTATAATTTATTTAGTTATAATTATTAGGCATTGCTCATAGGTATATAGATTGTGGGTATAGTTAATAGTAAGTATAGGTATAGTTATAATAGTAACTTGTAGTTTATAGCTTGGTATTGGTTACTTCCTAGATATAACATTCGTCGCACTGGTTTCTCAGTTACTACTGATATGCAAATGTGCCCTTGAAAGTAAGTAATTTACCCTTGGATGTAGACTTGTCCTTGCTCTAAAATTTCTGCCCCTAGCGCTTTTAATGTAAAGAATTTAATAAAAACCTCAAGGCATGTTTAACCCCGTATTCTCCTTGGCTGACGGTAAATGCACAGCTGCTAGGCATTAAACACGTTTCAGAGTTCAGAGTGTCAATATATGTATTCGTGTATGTAATTAAAAAAATTAGGATAGATATTAATCATATATATGACTAATTGCCTATTTAGTTTATATCTACATATATCCATATGCTGTAGATAGTATATGTCGCATAAATTAATTACGATAATTAATTCAAATTTAATTCAGCTTAATTGTATTGTAAGGTGCATCGTTGAATTATTTATGTTGAACTGTTACATGACTGATTAAAGAAATGACTTATACTTAGAATAGTTTACACTGAGAGAATACTTAGGCTATATATATTATATCTATGATACTCCAAATTGATAAACTTTAAAGTATTTCTGTATACGTTCTAATAATAACAAAAACATTTAAATATAACGAGTTGTAACGAATTCACAAAATAGCAAATGTAGTGCTAGCCTATGTAATGCCTATGCCATACTAATTAATATTCTTTAGAATAATAATTGCCAGAATATGTATATATATATAAATTATATTTATTCTATATGCAGAGTAAAAGCCTCTGTTGGGCTGCTTGTATTTAGCCTGCATGATAACATTTTCCGTTGGAATGAGTGGCAAAAACTAGCATTCCCTGAAAGTAATTTACGTTCTCGATCCACTCATTATAATTCTATTCCCAGCTAGCAAACAGACGTCAAAACAACGTCGGCTAGTCGTCGGTATCTTCCAGCGGGACAAGACGTATATTCCATGTATTCCTGTAGATGTTTCAAAATATGGTTCTTCGTCGTTATCCAACCCTATGGCATGTTTTATGCATTTTTGGGCGCCTATTAGATCATTACTATAGCAGATACGGTTTAAAACGTCATACACGTATAGCTGGCATATTCACGAACTCCGGTTCTAAACCAAGCTCAATTAACAGAATATGGATGAAGAAACCAATATACATGTCATATATAATTGCTGCTAAGGGAGGTGAGAAGGTGAAATCCTAATGCACACCGTTGCATTCACATGGTAATACTAGTAATATAATTTGAACGCTTTTTGCAGCCACCTGGATGACGCTATGCAAATGGACGTAAATGTGTTTATTTCTATTATGCCAATAGACGAAGCATATCATTCGACACTACGTACTATATTGTATAGCATGTGTAGTTAATGCCTATATCCTGTATTCACGAATAATGTGATAACTTATTAATATGAATAAAGTCCAAGATGCATTATCGTACCGAAACTAAAACGTAAACAAAAAGAACATACGGGAACTTATTTCACGTGACCATTCACTTCCTCAATAATAGTCCCGACGCGTAAACAAACCTATCATGAATACGCACGTACGCATAGCTGTAGTACTCACGACCTAGTCAGAAACTGGGGCAAATTATTGCCTATACCTTCTAGCTGTTTACGTCAGATAGCACGATTCAACATGATGTTTACCGGAGATTCACGAGAGAATTCGACGTGCGCCGAGCGTGCAAATCTATTTCTGGCATCGATTACGGAATGCTGCATGGTTATACATGAAAGTATCCTGTGCTGGTATCATAGACATAATGGAATTGGTTTTTATAGACAGGAATTAATGTAATCAGCTAAAGCCGATATTCACCGCAGTCACTCAAAACTAGGTCGTCTCGGTCCCAGACGCGCTAGCTGTGCCGGAGAATTGCCTAGAAGCGTGGAGAACGATACTATTGCTGGGTCAGTGAAATTGTTTAGACTGATAAACACTGAGTTGGTAAATAATGTGGCATACTTTATTAGAAAATTAATGGCCATACGGAATTTGGTGTGAAATGAAAATGTATATTGATTTGCACTGAAAGTAAAGTTAGACAGGTTTTTGTACTACATGTATTATCAAGTATTGAACATATACACTGATATAATGACGTATGACATTGTGTTTATAAATGAGTAAAATGGAATATGTTGATTTGCTCTGAATCTAAAGCGAACAGGCCCCGAGATTACGAAACATTTCTGAGTACTCAGAACCGTTTCGTAATCTCGGGGCCAGTACACTTTTCATACT
>JAUTBV010153749.1:0-10462 GCA_032361325.1 Lepetodrilus fucensis | reverse complement strand
TATGTCCAGCAGGTAACGTTAGAGGTACTTTTTATATATGTATATCCAGTGTACTACACTGGATATACATATATAAAAAGTCTCATATGTCCAGCAGGTGACGTTAGAGGAATCTCGGAACTACCACATGTGTTAGCTAAAACAGGCAATGACGCCAAAGTACAACATATTTAGGAGGCCTACTATCTTTATTCTGTAGGGATTTCACTCCAATCAAGTAGGCTGTTTCAACAAATCAGAATTTATTTCAAACTTGTATTCAATGATATAATCAGGAAATTAAATACCACATGGCTGTATCGTTGTGTAGTGATACATAGCCTCGCGATACGATACCCATAGCATTGGGAGAAATGGCCGAGCCAGCGGGTCAGCAGTAATTTCGAACACTGGTGCTAAATGTATTGTCATGTTCTTGTTCTTGTCAACATTTTTCAATGCAAAATATGTTTTTTTGGCATTTTGATTAGATATCGAAAAACTGGCAGCATTAACCCGGGTCAGATCGGAGGGAGCAAGCCAAAAGTAACGACTCCGGATGTTGTGAGTCGTGTCAGACAATACAAGGCAGACAATCCACAGATGTTTGCCTGGGAGATACGACAAAAGTAAGACAGAGGGAGCATTTAGTGTGACCAAGTGAAAGGATTATTCATTTATTTCTGGTTGCCAAGCAGATAAACTATAACATTATATGGGTGAAATATTTCTGTTTTATTTTTTATATAGAATAGATCTAATTTTTAAAATGGTGGTGGAGATTTTGATCCAAACAAATTATAGCTGAATGATGTATATTATGACTTTGTTTTACAACCAACCAAGTTAGCCAAAATATTTTCTGTTTCCCATTTGTAGCATTCACAGTACCAACACTCGTTCATGCACCAATTTCAATCAAACTTTTAATGATGGGTGAATGATACCCAGTGTGACCTCAAATACTATTTCAATCCAAAAAGAGCGTTGCAATTTATAGCTACATGTATATTGATTGTAATTCTAGTTATCAATTCTAACTGTACTTTTTTCTGTGTGGTCAGATTGATTTCCGATGGCATCTGCACAGAGAAGAACATTCCTAGCATTAGTTCCATCAACAGGATCATCCGCGACAAGGCCATCCTGCAACGCCGAGGCTTCGACTCGTATCTGGACGATGACGTAAGTGCGCTACTCCCGGTGTCTGTACTAGGGCTGTCATAATTCTCTGATGAATTGCCGCTTCTCTTCTAACATCGACATTCGCGATTCACTCTTCATAAATCGATTCATAATTCTATTGTAGATTGATTTAAAAATACATGTTACCATCAATGCACTTAGATTAGATTATTTTTAATGCAACAACTATTAAATCCATATACAGTGCATTTTTAATAATATGCGGGGTTATTCACCAACGCTGGCATTTCTTTATTAAAGTTTTCAGATTTTCACTTTTGTTTCTTCATGATTTGTACTGAACATAAAAAGAAATAGTCTACACAGGCTCCACAATGAGAAGTTTTTGTATTTTGCTTCCAGACATCTCTCTCCGAGGACTTGGATCCCGAAGCCATGCAACGACTCATAGGTCAGATGCCAAGCATTGCTGCTGCTAGCGGTTACGTGCAGATCGCATCCACAACAAAAGACGGAAAACTAGACGGCCGACAATCTGGGTTCTTGTCTCCAACGAAGGATGCCTCGCCCACAACATCACAGATGCCAGGTGAAGCTAGTCACTTTGTCCAAGGGGAGGCAACTCCAAGTTCCCAACTATCTCCCATCGTCTCCTCTGCCGACGGACTTTCGGGCATCGGTACGACCCAGAAAATGCCCGACGGACCGTCGCCTATTGAGAAGGACAAAGCTGGAGCCGAGGTGTCGTCCACATTGGAAGAAGCTGATGCCCAGGAGACGTCTGCCAAGCCTTCAGAAGGTCCCAGGGGTCCTGGGGGGAAATGTAGAACGGATGCCCAGCCGAGTTTGCAGGCAATCATATCCAAGCTTGCCATGGCTCAGACTGGCATGGTGGTGAACTCTGACAAGGACGAGGGACTTTCTGTGGATAAAATCAAGGAAGAAGTTCCCTCCGTTCCCACGACTCCAACCTCCTCTAGCCTTAGCCCCGCCAATATCGCAGAGACCTTGATGAGTCTGTCTCGACAGAACGACCTGGTCGGCATGTCGCCCAATTCTGATCTATCTCCGTTGGCTGCCGCGGCATCCAGTGCCGGAATCTGTCCGCCAAAGCTCTCGCCAAAAATGTCTCCGAGGAAGACCCCTGCGAGTCCCACGATGCGGTCCAAAACCCACGAAAAGAAATCGGAGTCTCCACAATCCGGTCGCCAGAGCGCATCGCGGGTGAGCGTTGCTGGGCCTCGGGTGCAGACCAACGGCTCCTCAGCGCAGGCCTTCCCGGGCGCCGTTCAGTACGACAAGTTTGGTGCGGTGCTCTACGACTACAACCTTCCTGACCGAGGTCTCGGGACGGGCGCCACTATTGCAGCGCAGCCTCCACGCTTCCCGGCAGCCTCGCCACCCAGTGTTATGATGGGTTACTTCCCATTTCCAACAGCGGCTGCTGCTGCCGCCGGGTGGAGGTTGCCGACAGCGACGGCTGCTCTTCCCGTAGCTCCAGAGACCATCACCGGGGACGGGTCCGCAGGCGCGCCGTTGGATCTGTCTGGTGCTCACAGAGACATGAAAAGCCCAGAAAACCTTAAAACCAAAGAAAAGAAAGCGGACACAATCGTGAAGGAGAACAATGCAGTTGAGAAAGTTGTCGGAGGACAGATGGCGGAGAAAGTCCCCGAGACGGTCACGGAGAAGACGAAAACTCCAGAGAACCGACAGTGCGAGAGAGTCTCCGAAGAGAATTTTCCTCCCGGATCAAAACCCAAATACGAGAAAAACTTTCTCTTATTCGCCGACAAGGAGGTGGAGATCATATCAGTGGGCAAAAATCAATGGATCGTCCGGAATGAGGCGGAGGTTTACTCCATCGTTCAGAACGTCGTGGGTGCTACAGTTGGCAGGGAAGTTGGAGCCATGACGCCCAGAGAAAGATCGCCAGTCAAATCACCATCGCAGCATTTAACGCAGAGTTCAAGCAGCGGGTCGCGGGAGCCGTCGCCGAGCCTGTCTAACAGTGGACGCAAGAGACCGTCGTCCGAGACTTCGCCCTCGGGGTTGTCGGTGCAGAAAGCCTTCAAAGCAACGGACGTATCAGAACAAAGTGATAACGTTTCTTCGAGCGCGTCGACGGGTCAGGTCGGCAGCTCGCTGCCCAACACTACCACTCTTCAGCCTCATCTCCCCATTGGTCCGCTGGCCAACGGCATGCTGGTGGCATCATGGCCGCCGGGTGTGGTGGCAGCACCCTCTGTTGGTGAATCCAATCAGCTAGTCAGGAACGAGTTGAACAATTTAATGGAAGTGGAAGATCCACATTCCCTGAATAAGAAGTGCCCAGTTTTAAAGAAAATGTTGAAAAATGTATGAAGTGAAATAGATGGCTTTGTGGAATGTTTTTAACTCTTTGACAATCATCGTAGCATGGAGAGATCAGTTGGATATGCTTTGGACTTTTTTACGTCGAAGAAGTGCTTGTTAATGTAATCTGTAAATGAAATCCACTTGGAAAGATAACAGCTAAAAACGTTATGTTCGAATAATGCTTTCCTTCCTGAACGAAAGAGATTTTTGTTATTCTATTTCCATAGTTAATTTAATCTAATGAATTCCACAATGTAAAGGCGTTATTTTCAAAATAATGTGGTCTTTGTGAAAGAAAAGAGACTTTCATTTTTGTTATTCGATTTCCATGGTTAATTTAATCTGTAAAGAATTCCACGAGGTAAACGCTAAGAACATTATTTTCGAATAATGTGGTGAAAGAAAAAGATACCTTGATTTTTGTTATTTGATTTCCAATTGACGTTCCGGTATAAAGAACTGGAACTGTACCTGAAGTTACGAAGAATCGGTTCTCAGCATATCCTCCCCTTCCATGCAGTATATCCTGTGTCCGAGGGCGACTATACATATTATTACAACATACATACGTGTTCACTCATTGTTGTACATTTCGTCATGTGTCAGTCATGATCAACTGAAATGGTTTTAAAGAATCAAGTGTCCCAGTGTTTGAAAACTATGTATTGAATATTGTTGAAGTTGTTAGTGGGTTTTCCAAACCCAGAAATATAAGTAGATTTTATATAACTATTATGAAAGAAATTATATTTATGAAGATAATCAGTATTCTGTACAATGATCGAATGAAAGCCAAATATTTGTTTAACGATTGCTGTTTGTTTTGTCTGTAGTTGTTTTACATTTTATGACAATCCTGTGTGTATCAAGCTGGATTCCTAACCTATGTATATCTCTGTATCTTGGTCTTCAGAATAGCTATGTGATAACTGGCTCCTTTCATTATGATAATGCTTTATGAGAAAATGGCGATAATAGTTTTTACTGCAAATTGTAAAAAGAAATGAAATTGTAAAAAGAAAATTATTTAAGTTTTGTATTGCAAATGAAATGTTTATAGTGCTAAATTCACAGCTGGAAAGTTGTCCAGTGAAAGTAATACAACTAGTTTTGTAATGACGGAAGAATTCTGTGAACTGAAAGGACATTTGGAAACATCCAGCTTTCTGCATACATGTCGTTGTCTTCGAGTTGTTGTACGTATTGTTAATTTCCCAATCCATGATGTCGATTTCACCAAAGATCTGTCGTGTTCCATGTGAATTGTGTAACATATCAGTGAGTTGTTTCATTAGCACCCTGTACATTCAATTTCAATAACCCATGTAGAATAGAAAGATTCAATCGCTTTTGAAAGTATTGCTAAGGGGAGGTAATTCAGAAAAGGGGAGGTAATTATTCCATATGAAATGAAACAGTATTTGTTTGTGCCATATTTTTGCTATTTTACATTAAAATGAGTGTTGATGGGAGCTTGAGGAATGTTTTGTACACGTGTAAGCAGATTTTTTTTTTTTTGAGCAACGTTTACACTGCATCTATTACTAAACTGTCATTAGTGGACGGTTCAATAATTAATGTTATGTGAATGTTTGCATTTCCTTGTAAAGTAAGATGGATTGTAAAATGTTTTCATTTTTACTTTACATTTTTTAGGGGAGAATTTGCTGACAGTTTTCATTGTTTTTTTAAACATGCACTGACTATCATGCTACTTGAAAACCACAAACCTTTCTTTTATTAATTGTTTTTAGAGGAGGGGACATATCAGTTTTTCATTCAGCACTTCACGTACTATATCGCACCTGTGGTGACAGTTACTTAACTTTATGTGTTCTCCATATTTGTATTAACTAGCCAATACCAAAGACTTTTTGTAGATTGGATATTTTCAACTGTTTTTAGACAAATGGTTATAAATCTTGTGATATTTGTAAACTTTTTTAACAGCTGAGGTGAAATTTTGTTCTGCTCACATCAATGTTCTTCCAGCATGTTATTTTACTACCCAACTACTGCTAAGATTTAGTTTTACTGATAACAAATACTTTTAAAATATTGATGTTAGTCGAGAGATTACATAGTTTACACCTCTATCATGTACTTGTATTAGCAATCTTGACCTGGAGGCCTATTATCGAAATGTTCTCATGAACTTCTTAGCCTAAGAACAGTTTGTAGCTATACTATAAGAATTGTTAATAACTGTTCTTAGGCTAAGAAGTTGGTAAAAATGTTCCGAGAATAGACCCCCCTGGATTTCAGTTTTCCAGGATCATTAAGTAGCTAAATTCTGAATCATATATATTTTCAATTCGACAGGGAAAGTAACCTGATTTCAAACTGTTTTGGGTGTTGCCCATGATGTGAATACTGTGTAATCCATTATGAGGGATAAAAGTGTATTCGTTGGAACAACAATCCAAATTAGGGCCAAAGAAATATAATTATTATTCACAACAGCTTGGACCAATTGTAGATGAAATAAAAACAATACGAACACAGTATTGTATTAACCCTCTGTACAGATCCTCTATTGTAGTAACAATATTCACTAAAACTAATCAATTAAATTAATTTGAGGTTGCATGCTTTCTACTTGTTTGGTATATGGATCCAGATTACCTGTGTCGTACAAGTGCATGTTTTTTAAAAAGGGAAAAAAAGCTTTAAAAGGTTTGTTATGATTGTATCCATTGTGATACGAGATGGCGTTCAGTACCGTAGTGTTGTAAGTCAATGTTTTCAAGTGCCCACCAATGATATAAGCCCCCAGGGTATCCTTTCTCCAAGCTCTCATATATACTAAGAGACCATAAGGATTACCCTATCGTAGCCATCTCTAATACATGGTCGTCACAAATGGGTGAAAGATTCCTGCAGCGACATTAAACTTCATATTCACTCACTCTAATACATGGGGATCGTGCACTTACGAGCGTGATATGGTCTCATAGTAGATATGAGAGCTTGGAGAAACGATACCCAGTTCTATAGATTGGAAATATTTGATGATACTTGTATGTGTGAGCATGTCTACATCATCACATGGAGCTATTTGCGTCTATAGAATTTGTTCACATCGGTGGTTTACGCATATTGTATGAAACTGCCTTGATTATATGTTTCCTCTCATTGATATGGGTTGTATATCATTTTTTTAAAGAATCATCTTTAAATTAAAATCTTGAAAAAATGAATGTGCAATTATTATAAGGTATGCTTAATTTGTTTTAATGTATGATTGTTATAAGTTATGTTACGAATGAATGTCCATAGTTGGAAGTTTTCTATCTCGACAAAATAATTTTGCTTTGAGCCTTTGTAGATTGTGTATGTTTTTGTTCTTCGGTGTGTGGCTTAACTTACATGCAAAGCAACGTAGTGCATCCCTGTATTCAAAGACCGAAGCCTTGGAGCCATATAGTGCTGAAGACATTGCATTAGACTATCATATAGGGAGACCCGCAAGGACAGAATAATTTCATTATTTGTTTCCGACCCAAACAATCATATGTTAGATATAATACTTATAAGGCTCTTCTCATGGCATAATGTCGTGTATGGGTGAAAGATTCCCACTGCCACGTAACATCTAAAAAACAACAACCAGTAACTCTCTTCTCATGACTTGTGTATAAAATGAGAAATTAAATTATTCTTCAATTATCACTAAATGACACTTAAAAAAAAGTACAATATTTATAATACTATACTATTACAAATTTAAAAAATAATAAGCATGAAAATAGTTGTTTCCAGTGAGTATCTCCATTTGCATGAAATAAAAGATTTTAAATATTTGTTTAATGCCACTATTTAAAAAATCAAAACTGGTGGGTCATGCTCTAGCCTATTGGTCACTGAATGGGTATATCACTAAGCAGTAATGGACCTATCACATATCTATGGATTACATACTCTTGAGCGATGTTATGCAATAAATAAATTGAGCACAGCCTAAACATTAAAAAAAATATGTATGTTAGCTCTGCCATTTATGAAATATTTATATCTTCAAACTAAGAATTCAATTGTTTTAACCTTTTAACTCCAAAAGCAGTTTCATGCATGTCCATCTCTCCAAATATTAATAATATATACATTGGTACTTAAGACATTTGCTGCATATCTTCTAACTCCAGAATTCCACATCACAAGGACGATAAAGGCCATGATAATCACGTTCTTTTTGAATATATCTTGCATATAATTATTAGTAATTGATTTGCATAACAAACCGATTTACATTATCATTGCACATGTGCTTTAATTGTCATTAATTTGCATTGAACAATCAGGAAGGACCCCCTTCCAATAGTTATGACTTAGTTTTTCATCTTGATTCTGCTTGTTGAATGTTATTATTATTATTATCATTATTATTATTATTATTTTAAAAATCATGTATATACAGTTGTTTAAATTATGATTAATGTGTTAATTTATGAATGAAGACAAATTAAGCATACCTGATCATTTATGGTAGTGTTGGCTATAGTTTGTGTGAAAATTTGACGAAAATATTTGAAGCATCACATTGTGATTTTGATTAATATTTTTATCTGATGGTTGTGAAAATTGAATACAGGTATAATCTCCTGTTGACTGTAGACAAGTTATGTGATCAAATCTGTATATGTGTAAAATCTTTAGTGGCTCTTGTGTTTTCGAAGAAATCTGTCTCATGTATATGTGTCTTCATATGCGTTATCTCCAAACTAATTCTTCGACATTTACTTTTGTTGCATGTAGTGTTGTAGAAATATTGTTAACCTGGAATTCACAATGAAATGCCATATAAATATAGGTGTCTTTCTACTCTACAGCATTGGAATATTTTCGACAGTCGTCATGAAATATCGTCACCCAATTCATTTCTTGAAATAATGTTAGTGAAATGTAAACAAATAATTATGTAAAAATTACTAAAATAAATTTGTAATTTATTTTGAAAAACGAAAGTATTGAAGAATCATTTATCATGAACCAAAAATGTAACTAAAGATTGATCGATTAATATTAAATCACAATTCATGGGAAAATAAATTGTACTAAAATGACATTGCAATGCCGTGATTCTAAATAGCTTTTCATTTCAATTGAAATGCTGCATCAGCATAAATTATATAAATACATTATTAGACCTTGCTGAAATATTCATCAGATTTTTTAAAACAAGAAATATTGCAGTAAATAATTGTATATGGCAATTTGAATTAAGATAAGAGTAGTTAAGCAGTTTCCACCAACAACAAAATAAATAAACATGAAGCCGAGTCCTTTTTTGGCCATGTTGGTGCCTAACATTTAACCATCTCCATGTACAGGCACAGGTACAGCTCGTTAGGGCATATCCCATTGCCTTCAGCATGGAAAGGGTTAATAATTATCCAACTTCCTCTGTCAAAGTCGGAGCATTTAGTCTTTTTCCGAGTATCGGCATTTTGTAACATTGTTAAGTCTTATGCTTATTTTACATTTCCCAGTATAAAGTGTAGAATTAACCCTCAGTGGAGAAAATACATGGCTTAAAGATGCTCTGCCAGAGATACATTCGTTAACCCTCTCCCTGCTGGACTAGGCACTGTCACACCTATATGGCACCTCCGGTTGTCTCCAAAATGGAGAGGGTTAATTTTACTCAAAATATAACTATTTTGGCAAATTCCGAGAATTTATATTTGTCCTGAAGAACTGTAATCCTATGTTAAGTTGCAAATTAAACTATTGTTGAAAAAATGTGTAGTAATTGAGCGTTAATCTGGCTGTGCATCGTTAATGCTGAAAGTCAAAGTCAAATCGTTTTATCCAATGCAATTTTGGCAGTTTTGATATTCGTAAAATGTTAAATTACATGCATGGCCAATTACAGTTCATGTATTAGTATTCAAAATGAGTGAGAACAAAATAAAAGTAAATCCGTTGGATCTATTTGAGGATGAAGCCGATTTGACATGACATTACTTGACTGGCGAATATCATAGAGACCCGAACGGTAACGGTTACTGCTCTTACGTGGTGTATGTAAGCAGGCACCGGACCATACAGGGTTCTAGAGGATGATTCGCAAAATATCACCCTTCATCTCCACATCGCAAACCAAAGACTTGCCCTTAAACGGGGAACCTAAATTAATGCTTTATAACTGAGAAATATATTTTATTAATTGCTTTGGTGGCTTTTGCCGATCGGCAAGTGTTGAGTTTGTTCAATGTACAGTGTGCAAATTTCATAGACTGTATACCTCCTTGCAGACAATCAGTAAATCCAATAAAGAAAATGTGTTATGTCGTCTATTTTTTTGTTGATCGTATGAATTATTATGACTCAAGACTGGAGAGTAAGTAATAGTACACATTTAGTTTTCCAAAGTTCAACGGTGACGTAATACTTGGACCTGCGTCGGACTAGAAAAGTGAAAGTTTGTGTTGGAGTCGACCGGATATACTCTAAATAGCCATTCATTTGCTTAGTCCAGCAAGGACAAGGTTAATCAAATGTAAACACGACTGGGCATCATCAGGATAGAGATTGGCTTCATATTCGGGGAAGACCTCTTCCATGGGAAATGGTAGAACTACCATGTACGAGTTGGCGAGTAAGCTATAACTGGCCTTTACATGGGCAAGATGGGAGAAGATCGACACGCAATTCTTGACATTCATATGCATGGGCGTAGCTAGTGATTAATAATGTGTACTCAGAAGCATGTTCATAGCCATACGGGTTACAATCACAGTCTATTGATATATTGCATGTGCAAACTTATTTTGCCTGAAAGTATGTACATTTGAGTTGTCTACATAAGGATACTCTTCCCCCCAAAAAAGAAACGCATAGTTGATATATTTTCGTCTACAATTCTATATTTTAAGACAGTTTTATCGACCGAATATGAGATGTACAAGGCCCAAATATCACATAACTAGTATGTCCGATGTGTGTTCATTAATTAGGAAACAAAAGAGACATACAT
>JAUTBV010153738.1:0-10463 GCA_032361325.1 Lepetodrilus fucensis | reverse complement strand
CACAAACTAATGATTACATAAAGTATACCTTTGGAAGTTCCATAATAATGCAAGTTATGTTTCTCTATTAAAAGTATCGTCGAACATCACAATTAGCCAAGATAGTATTGCTGATAGTACAGGATTCAACACGTCGTACAGAACGCTGTTTGTTTCTCTGCAAGTGGTTTTCCACAGGTACGTTAGTGCAAGGAGACTACAGTGTTTGTGATTATATAACGTGTGGCAATGCAGACAAACGATTAATTACGATAACCCCTGTAGGGGTCATAGAATTGTCCCTCAGGGGGAATCTCAAGGGGCGAATTGTTGATCTCTCAAAGCGACGATGAGTCTATTTGGATCAATTTCAGGGCATTATGGTACAACCGCAACTGTATTTTTAGAGCTTGTTTACTGAGCCACTAACAATCGCTGGTGTTGAGTGTTGGGGTCGAATCTTCAGTTAATCTTCTCAGATTTTAATATTACGTGACGAGTTGCCTCGCTGGATTCTCCCAGTTGGTGATTTTAAGTTGATAGCACTACTAATACGTGCTAGAACATATTGACATAGACTAGTACCATGCATATACATGTTGTAACCTGTATAACACGTGCATGATATACATGTGTTGTTAAAACATTACACACATATATACTAAAAGTATACAAATGCGATTAATAATATAACTATTCTGGAAATAGAGAAAACTATGATATGTGTTTTACTTTTTAGTTAGTCCTGTTGAATTGTAATCAATAAAACATGTTGAAATCAATACATCAATATTAGACCCATTAAGAAATACATGTGTAATTAAAAAACATACTAACACATTGCATAACACATTGTGGATAGAAAACAGAAATTACCTTGATTTTTAATATATACATGTACATGTATATTGGTTCTGTTGAATACTAGTATACTATTTTGGAGGATAAACGTAATACCGTATTGGCCTTGCCAGCGATGTTTCAGGACAGAAAGAAGGGCATGATGTGTTATAAAACAATGGACTTGTCAACATTGCTATGAATATCATCTGCCGATTTGACTTGCTTGACTCCGGAGGTGGGTTTAGACATGACAATTGTAAGGCGGGAACTCTGTATATTCCTAGGTATTGTTCTAGGGAGTAGGGAAATCTAACGCACAACACTCGGCACCTATGTATTACTAGTTTATGTAAACGTAAACATTTGACAGCTGTATATATTTAGTGTATATTAACACGAAAGCACATTACTTTGTACCTCAACTTCAATGAATATAAACACTTGATAGCTATAAGCATTTCTAGTTTAGTTTTAATAAACACGAAACCATTGCCTTATTTCTACTTTATATCAACACGAACACACAACATATTGCACCTCAGTATAGTTATTGTTTCTAGTAACACCAAATCACAACACATTGCAGCGAGCTATATACAGTAGTTTCTAATAACACCAAAACACAAATGGGAATGTCTGTCAGATGCATGTTTTTATACAATAATACAGGCACATGCAACATCTAACACCGTTAGAATCGTATATTATTATGTATGAACACGAACACACTATCTGACAAATATGCACGTATATTAAATGTTCTAGCCTCTATCAACACTTTAGGCCTAAGCATTAAACATATTGTATCTAAGGCCATCTATTTTTCATTACTAATCTAATCTATATATTAACACCACCACACAACACCTGCAGGTTGTATATTGCTGGACTCTACGCTCTTATTTATACGATATGATTGCTTGATAATTTGCCAACGGTAAGAGGTCTTCTGAGTGTCGTAAGTGGCTCTCCCGTGGATAGATAGTCGCCAAGGAGAAGATAACTCTGCGCATGCACGGCTAACTAGCCAATGAAACCAGGTAATTGTACAGGAACAGTCAATAGAAACATCACGACACAGGCTTGATGGCATCGTAGAAATACAGTGTGATGTCTCTTTGGGAATGCTTTGTAAAATATACCTGACCACCGAGATTACGAAACTTTCTGAGTACGATTATCATTTCATGTCCAAGTAATGCTCAGATTTTATATGGAAATTTAAGAACAACTTTCAGTGGAGCATGAAATCGTGTTCGGAAAAGTTTCGTAATCTTGTAATCGTAGACCCGAATGCTATAGTTTTCCTGTTTTATTTTAAAGTTGTTAATATGTATAATGAACATCTTAGGTAATATGTGTTAATAGAACAAAATATATATATAATCAATAACATGTAATACAAATATAAATATTTGAGATTTTATTGTGACAAATAACTAACTGCCAAGGAATCGTGCCAAGGTTATATGAAAGCTTGACTAAAGAGCTGGGCATGGCAATAAATGTCCTAGTGTATAACAAGGTGCATTAGTGTTGTTATTTGTTACCGTAGGTGGCTGGACTATGTGGACACAATTATCAGATTTCAACAATTATTAACAATATCGGCTCCCGTAGACCATTGTCCCGAGGAACAACAACTGTCCAACCATAACATATCGCCACTTACAGAGTGAACAGCCCACTTGAAGCTAAACAATAAATCTTGTTGTGGTGAAAATATTGGCGAGAATTCAAGATATTTAAGATTACCAATAGAAATATATCGTATGATAGTGCTTGAAAGAACTGTTGGTTTTACCCCCAAACGACTTGGAAAGTTGACAAGAGATTTCGTTGATTGGTGGAGCGGCGGTTCATGTTTGTTGACACTTTGCACTTACATGAGCTAGTTGACACGAGTAGAGCTGCAATGTGTGCTGTAAACTACACTGTAATATAATAAGCCAAATCACACGAACACGATAACGGTACGTGCATATTGTGCCAGGTTAGCATTGTACTAACTGTGTGCACTTTTCTTGTTAATATTAATGTCATATTTATGTAGTGTATGATGACATAATATTCCATGACAAACGAAAATAGAAGTTCGACTTTAAACTTCAGGCCACTCAAGAATACGAAACCTTTTGTGTACGATTTCATGATTAAGCTCAAATTTTGTACGAGGATTTGTGAACAAATTGAGCATGAAATCGGACCAAAAAAGGTTCGTGATCTCAGGGTCTGACTTCTGCAGTCCTAGAGGCAAACATTCCTATATATTTTGTTCAGTATACTAGTGACATGACATTGAAGAGGATAGTTCAAAATATGTAAGTGTTATAAATAATACCTATTTGATTATCTGCCAATACCTTAACATATGCATATACATTTGTTCAATTCTGGCCAGGTTATGCTTACACATTGTCGTTACAATCAAACAAACACAACACCGCCTTGTCATGTACTGTTCATATCAATAGTTTCACCAAACGAAAATTAATATTTAAAAATAATAAACACGTAAAAAGAAAAATAGATTGATTCTACGGACACAGAACTCCTCTTGACGTATTATTGGGTATTTTCTTTCGATTTTAGGTAATGACTGAAATAATAATAAGTAAGTAACTTATAGTGTCATATGCAATAGCCATATCATGTTCCAACGACACTTGTGATTATGTTCACGGTAAACGTATTGACAAACAGCTGGGCAACGGTCATAACGTATACATGTATAATGGTCAACTGTAAAGACTAGCAGGCCAAAGCATCGAATATACCAGCTACTTGACATCAATACATGTAATGACCATATGACCAAATATTTGAGAACTATGAACCTTATCTAACCCGTCATAAAACCCGCCAAGACGGACTCACAATAGTCTTAAAGACGTGAACCCTTTCTAAAAGCAATCAGTCATCAGACCAGGTGAAATGTGAACACCATTTGGTAACACAGTCAGAACATTTTGACATACCTAAATACGCTCGTTAGTAAATACTGTAGAATCGATACGGTGCGTGTTGACTCTTTCGACAATTGAAGTCAATGACCCTTATCCTTAATCCGTGGAAAACTACTTTCAAACTTTAATAGTAAGACATCACCATTCAGAATTCAGTTTCCATTCATTAAAGTCCGAGCTAGTTATCCAAATCCACACGCACCTAATCCTGGGCTTTCTAAACAGAAAGGTATGGATCAGCAGAGCATCAAGGGTGGTCAAACGATTTCGCGCTATTAAAGTCGCTTGACCAACCATACGACGTGGAAACACTTCGTGTCCGGAGCCATAAACTGACCAGAAGAAGACACCCGCCATGTCCACTACGACGGTCAAGATAAGCTTTATAGAGATATCATTACTTTTATAGGAATCTACTTAAAACAAACGCTTTGAAGGCGAAACATTACAAGTGGAGTGACCAGCGATAAATTAGCCATCATCATGAACTCATAATCTAACAAGACGAGGGCCCACTTCAAATTCGAAGTAAAATTGCACTTGTAGTACCTATTTCACTATTTTAATTGAATTGATAATGAAGACTGTTAAAGATGAAGAGAAAGATGGTCATTAACGATTTAACGGATGCATTGTCAGGGAAAGATAGGAGGATAGTTGCAGGAAACGTCAAGCGAACTGTATTGACATGGTCATTTATTGAAGTTTTATTGCTTTTACCCCTTAGACTTTTATCAATGTCAGTGTGACCCGCGCATTATTTCTTCTCTTATCATAGAAAGTCCAGAGATAATATTGTCATTTCATTTCCTATCTGTTGAACGTATCTTTGATCATGAATGACCTCGTGTGCAGAGCTCTGCTACATGTTGCCAACTAGTTAATCGATAGCTTCTATTCATACGAAATATGGCTTGTAGTGTTAATATGCAAAGTGATTAAGGGGCTTGAGAAGCGTCACGGGATTTATGTATGTAGCAAGCTTTGAAGACGATCAGTAAAAAATAACTTTGCTGCGGCTTACAAAAACATTTTACATTTCCGCCATCTAGCATAAATGGTGTTCAGAGTTCGCGGTTGGGATTTTAAATAATGGTTCACCCTTTGAGTGTTAGACCATGTCATGTGCAACACTAATACCAATTGTTTTTCTAAACAGGCATCTGGTCATGTTGGCCAATGGAATGTTTAAATGCTGCACCCTGCTTGTACAAACTGAGGTGAACATGAAGGTTAACGAATACTTGTATTAATATGCAGAACTTCCGGTTCATATCTTCCTCTTTATTTGAATTTACAATAGGAAATACATGAAACGAAAACATAATTAAACAACGCAAAACGTTTTCATATCAATAATATTCGGGTATAAAGACGGCGATTTCATTTTACAAACATGTTTATTTTTCCGTGTGAGCCGTATTACTAAAATGTGTCTTAAATGCTCCTTCTGATATAACAGTGTTGGCCTTTTATTAAACATTAAGACTTTATTGCCTTCCAAAAACTGTTCTAAATGGAATTGCATTTATTATCCGATAATATTATGAAGGCTGCAGCATTTAAACAATACTATAACCTCTTACGAGAACACACACACGTATACGATATGCTATATGCAGTGTTGTATATGAACTGTTTTAATGCATGAGAAGCAGCAACCGATGAATGATCTAGGAGCTATGACCCACGAGGCGAGATACTCTTTGAACCTGACGTTGTCTGATAAGCCAGAAACATTTCATTGCTGGAACATATCACAAATACGATTTTGCCTGGCTAAAATAGATATGTCTTGTTTTTATTGCATTCTACTGGATGGTCGCGCGAATGTAAACGGTTTTCTTTGCGCAGCCATGTTGAAATTCGAGCTTCACAGATAGCACGATGCCGCCATCAAAGGTATGCATCTGCTGTCGTGTGGCGAGCTTGGTTATTCTGAGGCTTTAGTTCAGATAAACCATAACGTTACCGCTTTGAAATCGCCTTGCTGCACTGGGAAATGATTGCATTTTTTTAAATCATTTATTTTTCCTGATATCATTCACAAAACAGCATTGTCCGTAGCTGCTACTTTAACTATTGTCCGTAGCTGCGACTTTAACTATTGTCCGTAGCTGCTACTTTAACTATTGTCCGTAGCTGCTACTTTAACTATTGTCCGTAGCTGCTACTTTAACTATTGTCCGTAGCTGCGACTTTAACTATTGTAAGTGCTTGGCATGCACGTAATATGTCCCATGATATTAAAATCATTTGAATTGTATTTTTCTTGCTGGTGATTTCAGAAGGAGAAAAGTAAATCAAGAAATGAATGTGAGTAATGTAATGATTATTCTATACCAATCAGAGAAATTACCTTCCTTACCACTGGCAATATATCCCGTTAACGAGGAATGAGACCTCGACCTATGAATCCAATGTCCACGAACATGAGGATGTTCCTTTGGCCCTTCTAATATTCATGAACGTCATCAGAAGATCGTAAAAAGGTTAACAAACCTGCACTTTATTCAACAATTAGAAATACTATATCAGTTCCTGAACAACACAAGTACTTGTACAACTTGACTTAATTTATTTACGATCATAACACGTACTAAACGCCTCCACAGTATTAAACATAATCCCCAATTTACATACGTCAACATGGTCACATTGTTAGTAAATTGAATTTTTGATGAGGACTATTGACTACTGCCCTTTTAAATACGGCCTCGCTCACGAGTACACACACCGCCCGAATGCTTTCTAGTGTTCTTCTTATTACATCAACAGTCAGAAACAGTTAAAAAGATTTATGAATCTTTGAGGGGGTCTAATTGACACGTTGGCATTTGTTATGAAAGACAAACTACGGTTATCATTCTTCCGACACTTTGTGCTAGTCATTGATTTTTCACGCCGCTTTTGCGGGTATTCAATAGATATTGTCACTCACCACAGACCAAAATAACATTTCCTACGTCATACGTACCCATTTTCGGAACGCCCGGGGTATTTTTAGATGTGTATTTATGATTTTTCAATGGGGAATTATACATTGATAGCATGTTCACACCTAGTATGCAGTATTACATCTAGAAGAGTGCATATATGAGATGAAGTTACGGATATTACATAATGCTCAAAGTGATTTAGAGCATAGTGAACATTGTTTTTAGGAAATAAATGAAGATAATATCCCTCAATGAGATTAGTGTATTGTGTAGCGAAATTGCATGCAGTATAAATAAATCTACAGGCACAAATAAACGGAGGCAAGTTACCTGTGTATGGTATAAGTGGGTATGCTGAAGCATAACTTGTAATATTTGTCCGAGAGTCAAAATGAAGTCAAATAAGTTCGTTTCGCAGAGTTAAAACAAATGGTCAGAATTATAAATCAGAGCATAATTAAATAAATACGTGGATCGGGCCGTGTGGGGGTAAATATGGATTGGTAGCGTATTCAGAACGTTGAGCTGTCGGACTATTTCGCGTATCTCGTAGGACCACCCTCAGCCGTCCAAACAAACACTGCAGCTTCTTCATGTCGTTGACGTATTAGACAACAGGTTATGGGCTGCCATGGCAAAGGAGAGGATACGAGAAATAATAACGTTATCAAATAAATAGTAAGACGTATGAGTCTACATTGATATAAGTATGTGTGATTCTTCCCCTGTACCATAGCTGATGCCGTGCCATTCTGGTCATGAATAGTGTCTGCCAAGCACAGTTTACGGTGAATCTTAATTTGTGAACCTATAATTCGTCATTACTGTGAACCTTAATTTGTCACTACAGTGAACCATATTGTGTCACTACAGTGGACGTTACTTCATCACTAGGGTGAACCTTAATTCGTCACTATAGAGTGAACATTACTTCATTATGGGGAATCTTATTACTAATTACTGAACATCACATTTGCGCACGGGACGTTGCATCATCATTGATTGCATTTCTAGTAACTTCTCTCCACCGCCCATGATGTATGTATTAGTCATGTTCCCTTTTCCGGTTTGGTGAGTGTTTTAGTATATAGGATGTCATTGTTCGCAGAAAAAAAAAGTAGCTTGGTATTATTTTAGTATGTGACTCATGTTAATGTATCGTGTTTGGTGAATCTGTTTTGACATCAGTTGGTGACTGAAGTTTTGGACAGTACTAGTTTTCCTGTTGATGCCATAGCAAGTCTACTAATGACTAATCGTGTACCGCACATTTGCGGGGTTATGCATGATTGTCACTGTTATTATTTAGCCCGGTGTTTATACACGTGTGCAATGCTTAGCATCTAACTACATTGTTATGCCCTATTCAGTTAGTTTTAGAGCGCATTAACACAGAGTAATATCAGAAATGACTGGTACTAAATTTCACCCATATTATATGGAAATAAAAGTCAAATGCAATGAATTGGCGCAGACGGTGATCATTATATACATCTATACCACCTATTCATCAGAGCACGGGATCACATGCAGATACAGTAATACCACATATATACGTATCCACACCGTTCTCTAAACCACGCATATAATGTACGCAGTTTTTCAACCATATATTTCACGTACTTCTTTAACATATCCAAAAGGTCAAGACAGAGAACTCCAACACGCGACTCCTGTCACTGGCAATTGATTACAGCGTATGTGAAATAGACATCTGTGAAATAACCCACATAGCTCACACACATACAGAGCCTGCTCGACTAGCCCCTTGCAATGTTACCAGCTTTGTTGCGTGATCACAGAGCATTCCAAGCTGCAATAAAACTTCAGCAATTTCTTCTTTATAAATGTTTGATTTATTTCCGCTAAGTAAGTTGTTAAAGATCGCCTGGTGTCCAATAACCGTATTGACGCTGATTAGTTTGATAGGATTCGATCTTCAGTGTTTTTAACGTTCTAAGTGCCATTGGAAAACCATAATTGGACATTGCCGTGCCACAAAGGAAGTAGTATTATCAGTCTGGTTTAGGTGTCGTTACAGGTCTAAATTCGTACGTGTGCATACATAATAATGCTCTGCTTGTGCATTGTGGAAGAGTTGGTTATTGGCAGGTTTGTTGTTGACGTTCTTAGAATGTCTGAAGTATAACAGACCGCCAATGGCCATACAATTCCGATTGTTCCCTTAAATACTGTTCCCATGTAACAATAAAGTTGTGTCAGGGTGTATGGTTATCTCTCTCTCTCTCTCTCTCTCCCTCTCTCTCTCTCTCTCTCTCTCTCTCGCTCTGTCCCTCTCCCCCTCTCTCTTTCTCTTGCTCTCTCTCTGTCTCTGTCTCCTCTATATGTGTCTGTCTAGCACTCTCTCTCTCTTTCTCTCGCTCTCACTTTATCTGTCTCTGTCTCTCCATGTGTCTGTCTAGCGCTCTCTCTCTCTCTCTCTCTCATCTCGTATGCGAGAGTATGCATGTGACTGTGTACTTAACCAGATAGTTGTAGATAATCACTGTCGTACATTTGCATATTTCATGCTTTCGCTGAAGACACCGATCTAAATGTTGTTCCAAAGTGTGTTAATGCATCCGTATTAACACCTCAGACTTCCGGACAGCACTGACAATGTATTTAAGCATTGCCAATTGAAATTGAAGGAGGTTTTCATGTTGTAATCCATAGTGATGCTACACATTATACATACTATAGTCTATGAACACCAACTGCACTGTATAAAAAACATTGCATTGATTTCCTCAGGTCGTTTCCTAGTATAGTTTCAGTGATTCACGTAACTAAGCATCTTCCAAATATTATTCCCCATACACCCCGATGTAATGCATACACCTTGGTCATTAATCGAGATTTCTTATATGATATCCATATTGATACTAGTTTTAGCATTTCGTAGATGTGATGGTCAAAGCCAATTGCCATACTAATATTTACAATATTGACGACGTCAATTATCCCCAAATACGTTCAGAACATGTTTCTACTTATATATTTCAGTAAAGAACGAGACTCCGAGATATGGGTGGCCACTTTGTTGATGTAGTTGCTATTTTGATTCAGCCTCAGCCAGCGTGCTCGGCGTACACAAGCAATGTTTACAAACACAGCGCAAAGAACCTTGTGGTGTTCTAACTGGCATAGACTATGATCAATAATACACATGACATTCTATAGACGTTGTATATGGGCCGTCTAAGGACATGTTATATATATATATATACTCTGTAGGACTCAGGGGTTCACTCTTGTGAAGCATGAAAGTATGTTCTGAGAATTGCACAGATGTTTTATGATACTAATGTAACATAAGTATGTTCTTGCTAAAATACTACTACTACTATGCTACTACTACTACTACTACGACTACTACTACTATTATTACTACTAGTACTACTATACTACTACTACTACTACTATACTACTACTACTACTACTACGACTACTACTATTATGCTACTACTACTACTACTACTACTTCTTCTTCTTCATCTTCCTGAACTATTGTAATATTTAAATGTTTGTAATACAGTTATAATCAGAAGAACTATGTACGGACATTGGGAGATAGAGGTCATTTATAACTATCCAAACATTACAATACTACCGGTACTACTATTACTACTACTAATAATAGTAATACTGCTACTACTTACTACTACTACTACTACTACTACTACTACTACTACTACTATTACTACTACTACTATTACTACTACTACTACTACTA
>JAUTBV010153727.1:0-10463 GCA_032361325.1 Lepetodrilus fucensis | reverse complement strand
TAGTTTGGCATGAAATGCATTGACACCCCTATTTTGTAGATTATCTCGGTAAATACTTCATGGAATGAAAAACAAAAGAACTTCATTTTCTAATATCATTTGCCCTAACCAAATAAAAATAAAAATAAATATTGAACCAGTAATAAAAAATCTGTTTATCAAAGATCACCAAATATTTTGAGTAGGTATTATTTTATGCAGAGGGCGACGTTCTAAAGAAGGAACAGGCAAAAAGGTTGAATTTGCACGTGCATCTATGTGAAGATGAGCATCAGCACGTGCAATTCGAATAAGAAAATGAAGTTTTTCATTCCATGAAGTATTTACTGAGATAATCTACAAAATAGGGGTGTCAATGCATTTCATGCCATAAGTTGGAATTAATAGCAATAACATGGTGATACAAGTTTATGTATGCACTATGCTAAGTAGTATAGTTCATATTGCTCTAAATGTGACAGCATTCCTGAATAAACATTATGACATAACGTTTGTTTTTGATTGTGGTTTTACTCCTTTGTAATCTTCGGTCAAAGCTGTTCTTCTGTCTGGTGCTTCTGCAAAATCTAACATTTTTCTGATCATGGCTTTACAGCATTCCAGAACATAATGACCTAACATTTTTCTGATCGTGATTCTACAACCTTGTCGTATTCAGTCAAAGCCGTTCTTCTGTCTGGTGCTTCTACAAAATCCTCGTCAGACGGGTTCTACATCGACACGAGTCCACCCGTGTTCGACAAGGACATCATGTTCTACATCGACGTCTCACAGGGAGAGTATAAACCCGTGGAATATCAGGCCAGCAACGACACCATCAAAGCCGTGTGGAAGTGCTCCGACACCGACAGTGAGATTGTGGTGAGTTGGCACTGCAAGCAGCATAAATCCTCGTCGAGTATCCGTCATGAAGACTCTTTGATCACTGTTTTGCATTCACTACTGTTCAATACTTGTGTATTTCTAACTATATGTATATACATGTAGTTAAAAAATATATCAACATAAAAAAAATATCTATAATCAACGTACAAGATAACTTTTGATATAAATAGGTTATTCATGCGTGAGCACTAATATAAATAGATTGTATATGTGTGAGTACTAATATAAATAGATTGTACATGCGTGAGTACTAATATAAATAGGTTGTACATGCATGAGTACTAATATAAATAGGTTGTACATGCGTGAGTACTAATATAAATAGGTTATTCATGTGTGAGTACTAATATAAATAGGTTGTACATGCGTGAGTACTAATATAAATAGATTGTACATGCGTGAGTACTAATATAAATAGGTTGTACATGCTTGAGTACTAATATAAATAGGTTGTACATGCGTGAGTACTAATATAAATAGATTGTACATGAGTGAGTACTAATATAAATAGATTGTACATGCGTGAGTACTAATATAAATAGGTTGTACATACATGAGTACTAATATAAATAGGTTATTCATGCGTGAGTACTAATATAAATAGATTGTACATGTGTGAGTACTAATATTAATAGGTTGTACATGCGTGAGCTCTGTGTTCACAGGATTATAGATGGTACATTGGAACCAGCAAAGGCGCTGACGACGTGGCCAAGATGGAGTCTACGGAGGAGAACCCGAGCGGAACTAAGACCGGACTGACGCTGACGGACAAAGCCAAGTACTATGTGACTGTGGAGTGCACCAATGGCGGAGGACTGACGACCAGACATGAGGATGACAAAGGTCAGATTGAGCATTCGCAATGCAGCTTATTCCTCCCGAGATATCATCAACCTGAGATTATGTTTTAATTTTAATTTTAATTTTAATTTTAATTTTAATTTTAATTTTAATTTTAAGGTAGCAATGTCACCCTTGAACAAATATTTCATGCTTTTCTTCGTTGAATCCATATATAAAATGTATCGTAATCTCAAGGGAAGCTAGATCATGGCACTCTCGTATCTATCTTTTTCGATAATGTCTCTGATGAGAATGCTTGGATTGCTTATATTTGAGGATATTAGAGGTCTGTGAAAGGTACCATGACATGTGAAAATTAAATTAAAATATGATTTTATGATAGCATATTAAAAAAATTAACAATAATCTAACCATCTAAGGCTTGGACCTAATACTAATGCTTTAACATTTGTTGACATATTTTATTTTTTATCTTGCGATCAAACAAAAATAAGAAAATACGTAAAAATATGAAAATATTGAAAGCCAGTGGGACATGCAGAAAATGTAGCTTGTTGACCAGTATGCTTGTGTAGGCAAATCAAATGTCAATAAACCATGATTGCATGCATTTTAAAATGAAACAATAAACTATGTAATATCACCATCGAGGACTTGGACCTAATACTAAGACATGTTTTGACTTGTAACAGGGGTGGTTGCTCTGCTCACACCTCCGAAGGGTGACGATGTTGACACTGAAATCAAGGGAGCCGATCCTCTAGGTAGCGCCGTGGTGCCAGCAAATTCTATGACATCAAAGAACAAGAACTCTGCCAGTGTGTCATTCACAGTCAGCAAGGACCCCGCTATAAGGCGATATGGTAAGTCAGCAAGGACCCCGCTATAAGGCGATATGGTAAGTTCCTCAGTGCTTTCGTTGTTGCCTATGTATATGGGCGAGATATTTCCGCTGCGATATAAAACATTAATTCATTAATTCATTCCTCAGAGTTGTCAACTTGTCATTCAGATTCATTTAGTAATGACAATAAATGACCAATGTCAAACATCATTAGACCATTGAACGTCAGCTGAGCTAAAAAAGAATGTAAATTAAAATCTGGTAAAATAAATAATCATTAAACAAAAAAATCTAAATTTTTACAATGCATTCCAGAAATTAATTTACGAATTGGAGAAATAATGTATATGTCATAATGTATGTAAGTAGTTTGCCTCAACAGCTTACCGATTTTACTTTCTTATAAGAATCAGTGTAGCGTAAATCTAAGTTACCCATATATAGTTCTTACTATAGCAATGGCGTAGTCGATGGCTAAGGTTGGATATTCAGTTTACTTAAAGTTACAACATGTTGTACATGAGGGTCCAGGAGCTGTCATGTAGGTAACAACATCATTAACCCTTCGTGAAACAAAATTGGACTCTTTCAGGATCATCAAATTTTCCGGACACGAAAACTTAATAATGATATTGCATATACGACAGCTTCAGTAACATGGCTCCACATGTATTACTTGGTACTTTCTAATAAGTATTTGGATACAAACTTTGCGTAGGAGTGTTAATAATGTAGCGCAATGAGCATGTGTATGACATGGAATAGGCGCATTATTAATATGCATTATTATTATTATTATTATATTATTATTATTATTATAAAATAAAATAATAATAATTATTATTATTATCATTATTATCATTATTAATAATAAAATTTATTATTTTGTCATCGCCACAGACATCTGCATGGGAAGCTCGAAGAACAGCAAGTCGGACATATTCCCATGCACGTGGGTCGGCTACAACATGTCCGGGACGGTGTCAATCGAAGACGGCTGGCTGAAGATCGACGACATAAAGATTCGCATGCTGAGCGACTACAGAATGGGCGCCAATAGAACGGTGATAAAAGACGACATCAAGGCATTCAACATACCCCCAGGAACGGAGCTCTTCTTCTTATTGAGGATGTGCAACAGAGCCAATCTGTGCACCTTGAAGCGCATAGGGACGAGCATCGTGGAGACGGACAAGTCCAAGTTGGTGACGTCTACCGACGGAAAGTCTGTGTCGGTCAGCGTAGGAGGCAACGGATCGAGGAAGAAGCGAGCTGTTGGGAGCGTCACAGTCAAAACACCCGATGGTGAGTTTATCGCATGAAAATGGTCATCTGGCATGGCAACAACATGATATCGTCACGTACAGGTAAAAGATTCACGCTCGCTCAGTAACTCGCTCAGGATCTCAATTATCAGGGTGTCACATCATTAGGGCGGCATTTCCAAAAAGCGTCATACAGGCCCTCCAGTCAGAAATCAAGGTTTAGGTCATCTCCTGTTATATTAAAAGCATGTATTCCCTGATTTATAGCCAGATTACAGTACAATTTTAATGTAATGCAAATAGGTGACCATTGGGCACATCAAAAAAGGATCTGGCCCAGAAATTATGAAACTTTACTTGCTCAACTCAAAGTTGTTCACAACTCGTCATATACAATTTTAGCTTGAGCATGAAGTCATACCCCATAATGAGATAGCTATGGGTAAAAGATTTCCGTTTTGATGTAAAACAATAACTCCCATCACTCACTCACTCACTCTTTCCAGGAATGCAAGCAGGTCAGAGCATGGTAGTCACGGAACTCACTGCTAACGACCTCACGGAGGAATACCGCTCCGACGCATCGGTAGACTTTGTCCCATACATCACCAACCCCGCCACCAGCATGGCCGACGCAACGTTCCTGGACAGGCTACTGCGACGTCGCGTCAACTACACCAACTCCGAGACGTCATTCTCCATCACCAGTATCGGCGGTCTCCCAATGCCGGGGCCTCTTCTCATCTCGTTCCCGTACGACACCGCAGACAAGGAATACGTCAACAAGCTCCTTCATTGGGACCCAGGCGAGTACAATGTAAAAAGTCTTAAGCTCTCTCCCTGCTGGATTAGGCAGGGATCGAAATTAACACTAGCCCAGGCCATTTCCCCCAATGCTAAATGTATCATAAGGGCTAATAGAAATTTTATAACATTTGTTATTTGTATCACTATTCAGCCTAATATTTTTTAACCCTCTTCCTGCTGATCACATGCAGAAATAGAACACTTTGATTTTATTCAGCATGGAGAAGGTTACGGTTAGTTTCTATCACTATAATAGGTACAGGCACTGCTCTTTCAGGCATCTCCAGTTGCCTTCAGCATGGAGAGGGTTAAATTAATTAAAAATGCATTCTCGTGAACAGGTCCCAGGCATTTAGTACTATTATTGGTTAATAAACTAAACTAAAATAAGACGTTTCATGCAAAAATTATAATATACAAGATTATTTTTTTTAGCTGCTCAACTCTGGAAGCAGAGTCATAAGACGTGCAAATATGAATCGGCCACAGAAGTTAAGGATTCTGTGAACAAGATCATCACAGTTAAGGTCAGAACATGTGTAATGTCCTATACCTTTAGCTAGTCTGGTTACTTATCATAATAATACCATTATAAGTATCCTTTCATTTCATGAGAGGGGGAGGAGATATGGATGTGATATGTAAAAAAAAGGGGGGGGAGAGGGAGGAGGGGGGAGAGATTTGAAGGAGGTACATATTTTGCAGGTTTCTTCCTGCCCTGGACAAGTCGTGATGCTGGTGAAAGATTCTAGAAAACGACTAAACCCAAATTCAAAAAACAAAACAAATGTGCAAGGAAAAGAGATTCAATGGCTATGTCCACCACATCTTTTCTCACATACCCGGTCATGCGAGACAGAGCTAGCCCATGTGGGATATCCCCGTCTCACTCTAGCAACTGTCTTACACGTAGCAACGGCAATACCTCTGTGATGTCATATTGACCTCTGTGACAGAGTGTTCCGATATTTCTTTGAAAACAAGCATAATATTGATTTCTTAACCTGTTTACAGTGTAAAAGCTCAGTTTTACACCTATAAGAAATAGGATAAATAATATGGCGCAACTAGTTTTTTGAAAAAGCATGTGATAAGGAAGTTGATATTTCGGCCATTTTTGTCAGAGCTCTCAAAACACTCATTTCCACGATGGATTCTTATAGTCTGTATCAATCATACCCCCCACATGCTACATGCTTTATGTCTATTCGTACTAATGTAGCTCTACGAGCAATCTTTCGAACATGGATCATTTGGCACAATATAAATATGCACACTGTTGATACAGGTATGCAGCACCAGGATGCCACAGCCTACAGTCGAACCCGCCCGACGTCGACGAGCAACACCAGTAGACACTTTCTTCAGCGTACAAACCCAGTTCCTCGTGACCAATACATTGGCCATAATCCCCAACGACCCTCCAGTTCTGCAGAGTGCCAGCAGCATAGAGATGGTGGAAGATGCGGGTACGATCTTTTATTTCTGTTTGGCGTCTAGTCGGCTTTCTAGCTCCTGGGTTAGCAATGACTGTTGGTATATTGAGCATCTCAGATTGACTTTTGTAGGAGAGATGTCTATTAATTTCTTTAAGAAATGCTGAATTATTGATTATATATATATATTAAATGGAGAGAAAAAATTAACTATACACGTACAATAATTATTACATTCTACATACAAATATCTAAGTCTGTACATATTTTATATTTTCCATATATTGAACGGTTCCTTTGATAGACTGTTCATCCAATTAATAGCAATTGATGGCAAGCATTAATTCTTTGTTATTCTATTCTTATAATAATAATAATAATAATAACACTCATATAATAATAATGATAATAATAATCCATATAACAAATTATTAATATTATTATTATTATTATTATTATTATTGATGCACTACACTCATATGTACTTAGTCAATTACTATTATTCATATTATTCATATTATTAATATTAATATTAATATTAATAGTATTATTATATGAATAGTATAGTTATTTTACTGTATTGTATGGAAACTGTGAGCAGTAATGTTGCACTGTCTACATGTCCTGTCTGTCTGTCTGCACAGGTTCACTAATATACACCATGACTGCAACGGATCCTGACGGCGACATTGTCAAGTTCCGACTAGACCCGACATCCGACATTACTACAAAAACAGACGTCACCGTCACTGTAGAAGGCTTGTGAGTAGCGGCGATCTTGCTCCGAGATTACGGGGGGTATACATTTAGTATGATTTCATGCTCATGCTAACAATTTACATGGCGTTTTATGAACAATGCATTGAGATGAGCAATAAAACGTACTCAGAAAATTTTCGTAATATTCGGGGACTTAATTATTTTGGTGTTGGATTATTTTCAAGATGTTTATCAAAACTCTTATTTTTTTTAGATCTGAATACTAGTATTTGAAATTAATGTTGTTGAAAATGTGATAGTACTAGAAACATTACCTTCATTGTAAGAATATAATTATGTTAAGTGTAGTGGAGTATGTGGCTGATTCGTTTGTAAATTGTGTTTCTTTCACCAAATTGGAAAGAGCTTGAATTAATATGATAGAATAATGAAAGGGGAGCTGGAGGGGGGGAGAGAGAGATAGAGAGATATGCAGGAGAGTGAGATACAAAGATAAGGAAGATTTAAAATGGAGTAAGAAAGATATGGACAGAGTCTATGAGAGAAAGAAAGAGAGTGAGGGAGGATGAGAGAGAGCGGAGGGAGATATGAAGAGGGAGAATGAGAGATAGAAAGAAAAAGAAGACAAGAAAATGGAGTAAGAAAGAGAGGGACAGAGAGAGAGATAGAGAGAGATTCAATAGTCAGGTCCACCATTTCTTGTTTATCTCAGTCATATCCACATGTTACTGTGTTGTAGAATGATCATGACGCCAAAGCCGGACTACTACGGAGTCCTCGACATCCCTGTGGAACTGTACGAGGTCGAGATAGCCGACGTCGCCCCTGCCACTAGCACTGTTGTCATCTCCATCAACGTCACATCTCTCAATGACGCTCCTGTCGCTTTCATCTACAGCAACAGTGTCAACATTCAACTTGCTGATCCAACAGCACCTATTCTTGTAAGCAGTGTTACAAATAAACAGCTTTCATTTTCTGATAAATTGAAAAACGCAAGTTAATGTGTTAGAGATTAGTTGTTTGCCATTAATGTGATGGTTTTATTTTGTTCTTTTCTTGCTTTTTTTTTCTTGCTAATTTACTTTTTCTAATTTTTGGTGGGTGATCTTTGATTATTTATTTTACATATATTTATTTTCAAATTATTTCAAACTTATTTCAGAGTGTTAAAAATCTTCATACAGAGCATCTTAATAATTTATTACGTACTTCCATTGCATGTCTGTGCAGTGAGATTAAGCAGTATTTACATAAGCCATTAGCTTGTTTACCCATCTTCATTCATTGTATATGTCATGGTTGGATTTCACTACCCACCCTCTTCATTACAAATGGGAGAAAGATTCCCGCAGTGACGTTAAACTTCATATTTACTCAATCGCTGCCCACCCTATTTTCATGCTGAACTATATCATTCACAGAATAAAACATTACGTATTTTGTACCCAATCTCTCTATATTTTCATTATTAACAGAGACTCATTCAACAACATCACGAAAACGACACAGCACCAGAAAACTACACGTGGCTGTTTGGCGCATATGATGTTGATGTCAATGAGAATCTCACCCTGTATTTCATACCACCCAAGAACGGCACCCTTGAATTGGAAGACTTGATCACAACACCACCAAACTGTGCAAGCACAGAGGTACAGTTGTGTTAAATTATAGTCATCTTCCATATTTCTTGTAGCCTAATAAAATTACTGTAAATCACTAATTTAATGTGACTTCTAGATTTTAGACGTAAATGCGACACCGATAAAACGGTCATGTCTCCATACATGTTTTTCACCAGTAATTACCTTTAATGCGCAGCAATTAAATGTAACAATACGTCGGTTGTATTTTTCGCATTAATATTCTGCTTGCATTAATTTCATGATTTACAGTAAATGAAATTGAAAGTTTATATATATTTGTGTGTGAATGTTGTGTTGTGTTCGTGTGCATGAGAGAGAGAGAGAGATAGCGATAGAGAGAGAGAAGATTCACGGAACACTAACCATACCAATATATTACAGTAGACCTCGCATATAACATACTCATTGGGACCAGCTATTTTTGTCCGTTATATGCGAAGTCCGTTATACGCATATGCCGTAATTAGCGTTAGACAGGACAGGGATTTCAGATTCAGTACGTCATTGGCGAGTGTCCAGTTTATGCGAGGCCGTTATATACGACGTTTACTGTATATATATCTCAATATGAACTATGCTACAACTCATTAATTTGTACTTCTCCGCCCTCAGAGCCCCATTCCCTGCAACAACCTGAAACTCGTACACGGCGTGAATGACCTCATCTGGAATTACAGGACGTTCACATACCAACCCAACACCGAGTTCTACGGGTTTGACGACGTACGCGTCTACACGCGGGACCAAGAAGGCACCTACTCCGACGTCGTCACTGTCAGGATGGGTGTCATGGAATGGCCATGTGCCAACAACGCAACTTGCACAAGTAAGCCTATTGGCGACATTCGCTGAGTCCATTGTCTGGTTGCCCAGAGCAATAGCAGTGCTGCCCGAGTTATGATTCACATAGCACTACGTTTCTGTGAAATGAGGTACTGTAATTGTTGCCTTAACTCTCTCCCTGCTGGCGGCAACTGGAGATGCCCTAAAGAGCTTTATCTGGGCCTAATCCAGCAGGGAGAGGGTTAAAGATCATTGTGGTTGTACAATAGCATGTATCTTTCATCTAGTGGCACAGTGCTGTATGTGAAATTCACCAAATAATGGTACAACAAATCGAAGGTGTACTCTTTTTCTGCTTGTTGCAAATGGGTGAAACATTCCCACAACAATGTTATTTAATCCCCATAATCACTCGCTCACTCACTCACTCACTCGCTCACTCACTCTTTACTGAAGTAACTATAACACTTTTCTCAGACAGAAATTTAATACTAATTTTCACTTTTTGCAAATAAAATATTAGTATATAATATAATGTTCACTTTTTGCAAGTAAAGTAAATAATATACTTTTGACTTTTTGCAAGTAAAGTATAGTATATAATTTTCACATTTTGCAAGTATATAATACAATTTGCACTTGTTTACAGGTAGAGACGAGAGCGCGTACACCTGCTCCGACTATCGGCGAGCCGAGAACTTCGACCTTAACTACGTCTGCACGTGTTCCCCGGGATGGACCGGCGTGCACTGCGAGGAAGACGTCAATGAGTGTCTGAGCTCTCCGTGCCGCTGGCCATACAACTGCTTCAACATGGTCAACAAGTACGAATGCGCGTGTCCGGAAAACGAACCCGACTGCGACAAATTGGAGGCCTGGATGATCGGTCTGATTGTTCTCTCAATCATACTGCTCATCATCATCTCTCTGCTGGCATGGTACATCTTCATGGTGAAGCGAGGGTACGTCGACGTACGGCAATGCATGCTCGTTGTGTCTCTTATAGCTATTGCATAATGTGCATACGGATTTCACTGGATTCTTGTATCATATAGGCGGGTGATAGTTCAATGGAGCCAAATCATGTCAAATGTCCCAGGTTCGAATCCCGTCTCGGGAGCCCATCATGATAATGTAAAATCTTAATATGGAAGCATGGAAACACTTGCACAATGTTCATCTACTTATTAATTTAGTAGTAGTAGTAGTAGTAGTAGTAGTAGTAGTAGTAGTAGTAGTAGTAGTAGTAGTAGTAGTAGTAGTAGTA
>JAUTBV010153716.1:0-10465 GCA_032361325.1 Lepetodrilus fucensis | reverse complement strand
CATGAGAGCATAATAGAGAAATGAAATATCTTTGTTATAGTAGTACATCGCAGCATTATAGATGCCTGCCATGATGAAAAGTCCTAGTATAAGACCTAGTATAAGTTGTATATGTGAGTCTTTGGCTAAATACTCGTAGAAAGTCTCTGGTGTGGAAACATAGATAAATCTAAAAGGTATACGGTAGTGCTTAGGTACAAGTTTGAAGTAATACACTTGTGGATCTGAGCCATTTGTGTAAGTAAACTTCATATTTTGGACACCATCAAGTACAAATTTTTCTACTTGTTGTGAGGGTAGTATGCTATGTTCAGAAAAGTCTGCATCAGCATAAGAATAGACGAAGCGCCCAGAAGGAAATGTTGTACCTAAGTCCGCTTTTATCCAGTAGGTAGTATTGGTCTCTTGAAAAGTCTCCTCTTTGGGGATACTATGAAATGCTTTGTCATGTTCTTTGATATTGTCTATGTTTATAGAGGTATCGCTACTTTTTAGAAGTGAAAGACTGACATTAATATCTTTAAAAAATCCTTTTGTTCTATTGGATTCGTATACAATAGTCTTACCCCTGTCTTCATAGATACTTACAAGGGCATAGTCTTTAAGTTCTTCTGCATGAAGCAGAGAGACAAAGATACTTAAGAGCGTAATGGTAAATAGTATAATTTTTTTCATACTAAAACTATAGCCAAATATTATGAGGAAAATATGAGCATGTTATATCTCTTCTAAGATAGTATAGATACAATGATATACTTTAATACTAGGCGCACAATGAACTGGCTGGCACATATACTCCTTTCTGAAAACCATATAGAACACCAATTAGGTAATTTACTCACAGATCCACTTAAAGGTAAAGCATGGGAAGGTGCAAGCCAAAGAATATTGTATGGGATAGATATGCATATGCGTATAGACACATTTACAGACACCCATCCCATAGTCTCCAAAAGTAAAGCAAGACTCACTAAACGAGGACATTTAAAAGGTGTAGTGCTAGACATACTTTATGACCATTTCTTATCTCAGCACTGGGATACATTTTGTACCATTCCAAGAGAGGTGTTTTTACAAGATTTTCGTTTTGATGCCATGAGAGCTATACATGACTACCCCGCAAGAGCACAAAATGTCATCTCTAGGGTTGTGGGAACAAAACAACTCTCTTCTTATATACATATGCGAGGTGTTATAGATGCTTTTGAACGTATAGACAACAGACTCTCAGACAGGGCACGAAGTAAAGACACTACGACACGCTACATACCACTCATAGCGGAGCAAAGAGAATATTTAGAAGAAGCGTTTTTAGACTTTTTCCCAGAACTTATGATGATGGTTAAAGAGACTTGTTACCGTGATGATGTCTTACATTGGAAAATATAGACAAGTATTATTTACTTCTCATTTTTTTATGAGATAATAGCAATTAAATTATAGACTAAGGACGTAGTATGAATCTTTTTGGATTAGGTAAAAAAGAGGACAAAGAAGTGTTGGAGCAGAAAAAGGCATCTTGGGATGCAAGATCTGCCAGGATAAAAACATGGATGTTTTTGTTAGCGATACTAGCAGAAGTTGGATTACTGGTTTTTCTTGCAAAGTCTTATGGTATATTAGGGGAGAGTATTCCTTTAGGTGATAAAGTAGCTATAGTGGATTTCAAAGAACCCGTAACGCAAATTTATGTGAATAAAGTCATAAAAAGTATGGATGAAATAAAAGCCAACAAAGCTTACAATGAAGTTCTTTTTATTATGAACTCTCCAGGAGGTTCACCCACTGCCTCAGAAGAGCTTAGTGAATATCTTAAAGACTATACAAAAGAGAAGAATGTCACGATGTACATACAATCAGTAGCTGCCAGTGGTGGATACTATATCGCTTCAGCCATCAAACCACTCATCGCTAATAAAAATGCCATGGTAGGGTCCATAGGCGTCATACTCCCACACTATAGTATAGGTAAACTAGCAGAAAAAGTAGGGGTAGAAGAAGATGACCTTAGTTCAGGTGAGTATAAAAAGCCTATTAGTCTCTTTAAAAAGGTAGGGAAAAAAGAGAGAGCTTACATAAAAGAACAACTTCTTACACCTACCTATAATAACTTCATAGACTCAGTAGCTCTCAACAGAGGGTTAGATAGAGAAAAGCTTCTTCCTTACACTGAGGGTAAAATATATGTAGCCAATAGTCCTGAAATAAAAAATATATTGGTAGATGAGATATTGGTTCTTCATAGACTAAAATCACGTATGAAAAAAAGGCTAGGTAAAAAAATCAGTTTTGTAGATATCATGCCATCAGATGAACTAGGCTTCTTAAAAGACAAAATAGAGTTTAAATTTTCGTTAGATTCTAGGTTTGATGAGGGGCTTAGGTAGTAAAGATTTGTTTAGTGCTGAGACATTTTTATCATAGTCTCCTTGTGGGTTTTTGTGTAAGTCACGTATCAAAGAAAAAATAGATATAATTTTCAACATTCACAAATTAAGGATAATTTATGTTAAGGATAATTTATGCATATAAAGAACATTTTAAAAATACTTATGGTTTTTTCATCATTTATAAATGCGGAAAATAATAACTGGAATATTTATAAAGAGTCTGCCTTAATGATTAGTAATCAATCGCCAAAGGTTCAAAAATTATTTGAGATAGCAAAAACAGATAAGTATCTTATATCAGAAAAATCTACATTTGATGAGGCAATAAAAAAGAGTGTTGATAAGATGCGTTATACAACTTTTTATGATTATGCTATAGATAAGGCGAGTGAATTTGATGAAGTGATTTCTGTAGCATTTATGATCATTTTAGATGGGTTAGAATATATGCAGATTGAAGCTTGGGAATCTTTAAGTAATGAAGATGAAATACTCTTTTCCTTAAATAAATTATTGAAAAAGCATAAATTAACTCTACTCACTAAAAAAGAAAAAGAAATGGTACATCAAAAAATATCACCTTATTTTAAAGGTGATTATAATATAAAAAATCAGATAGATGCTACAAATGAGATGGTGGGTCTAGTTAATAAGTTTGTACTAATGAGAGGTTTTTATCTGCTTTGGTTTCAAAATGAGTCAGACAGTTATGGAATGTTTATTGTTAATTCTGAGGTTTACAAAGCATTGAACGGTACAAAACTAAATGATTCATGCTCTTTTCGTATTCCTCATTTTACTATGGACATGATGTAGAGATGGAAACTAAAGATTTATCACAACAGACGCAAGACTTATTGTTAGAATTGGCGAATCAATAATTAATACAAAGATAAGTAACCATGTATTATATGACAAATAGTCTTTAAAAAATTTAGAAAAACAAGGGAGGGGTAAAATGAAAGCATATTTTACAAATGTCTGGTTGGGTATATTTATAAAGCCACAAAATTCCATATTGTATGCTCTAAAAAATAGTAGTGATTTATCTCTAGCTATTATATTGTCATTTAGTATATGGTTTAACACATATAGTATATTTTTTATCTCTAGTCTAAGTATAGGTAGATACATCAATGATGTAGTTATGAGTACAGTTTTTTTTGGAGTATTATTTTCATTACTTTATTTATTTGGTAAACTATTCAAAAGTAAGGCAACAAAAAAAGAGATATTTTTTGTTGTGCTATTGAGTGATGTTGCATACCTTTTATTGTCATTATTTGGAATGATACTTACTGCTATTATCGCAATAACATTTGGTTCTGAATTTATTGAAATTAGTGGGCTATTGTTGCTGGGAAGTATAGTTGTCCTTTCCTTGTATTTCTTTTACATTTTTCTTATGATACTCAATAAAGTACAAAATATTTCAAAATTTAAATCTATATTGGTATTGATACTGACAAACATAGCTCTGATATGTATAGTAGGTATCAGTAACTATTTTGAGAAAGAACAACAAAACTTAGGTATTTCTATATATGAAATGATGATAGACAATACAAAAGACCTATCTAAAAAAGTAGATTATCATATGGACATAACTGATATTTTGGAAGACCAAGAGTTATATGAAGAGGCTATTTCCCATTATGTTATAGCTATAAAACTAGAAGATGATAATGTCTCTATTTCTGAACACTATTATTGGATAGCTGAAGACTATAAAAAGTTAGGTAGGCATAAAGATGCACTGGTTAATGCGAAAAAGTCATTAGCACTAACACCTGAAGATGCAGATTCACTTGAACAAGTGAGAGAACTTCAGGTTCAAGAATAAAATATAAGAGAGTAAACAATGAAAAAGTATTTAGAGTATCAAGATGATAAATCATATAAATTTTGGCAGATAGAAGTTGTAGATGCTTCATATACTATTACCTATGGTAAAGTAGGTACAAATGGTCAGTTTAAAACAAAAGAGTTTGAGAGTAGCAAAAAGGCACTTTTTGATGCTGAAAAAATCATCAAACAAAAGTTGAAAAAAGGTTACGAAGAAAGTAATACAAAGATAGAAGAAGTTGTTGAAGATAAAAAAGATATAGACTACTTTGCTGAGCTAGTAAAGTTTGATGAAGCGTATGGTGGAGAGACCTATGCCCAGTCTTTTACTATAATAGATAATGATGATGATTATTTTGAGAGTTGGTTGCATGATACAGAGGAAGAAAAAGTTGAAGAGTATGCAAAATCTATGAAAGTATTTGCTTCTGCTGATGGAACAGGAGCAAGATACGCATTTTGGATAAAAGATAAAAATACAGATTATAATAATGCACCTATTATTTGCTATGGAAGTGAGGGAGACATTTCTCTCGTTGCAGAAAACATAAAAGACTTGATTAAGATGCTAAGTTTTGGTGCAGAGGGTATGGATGGTCGTTTTGGTCATTATATTGACGATGATGGGGATGATGATTTTGATTTTTATGAAGATTTTAAAGAAGATTTTCCTAGTCATTTAGCATTTAGAGTTTGGATGAAAGAAAAGCTAGATATTGAGCCAGTAAATATGGATAAGTTAATACAAGAGGATGAAGAAGAAAGTGACGAAATAAATAAATTACAAAAAAAAGCTAGAAAAAAGTATAAGAAAGGTTTTGATAAATGGCAGTATCAATTCTACCCAAATCCAGATGAAGAAGCAAAAGAATATCAAGAAGGGCAAAATAAAATCTATGAAACTACAAAAGAGAAGTTATTCGCTCAGATTACTAAAAATCCAACTGTAAAAACTTATTTGAAATTGGCAGAAAATGAAAATTTACTTGAAGAAGTCAATTATGAAGTAAGAGAAAAGTATTATATAAAGGCTTTAGAACTTGAGCCTGAAAATCAAGAAATTTTACAAAATTTAGCTGAAGAAAATCAATCTGATAATCCTAAAATAGCTATAGAGTATTATATGAAGCTTATCTTACTTAGTAAAACACCAGAAGAATATTATGGCGATATAGCTTCTGTATATGAAGAAAGTAAGCAATATATAAAAGCTATAGAGTTTTATGAAAAATCAATTCTCGCTGGTCATGATGGTTGGGAAGGTGCCTATCAAGAATATATTATTGATATTTGTGAAAAAATGAAAGCAAAAGATGGCATAAGGGTACTTGAAAAGACACTAGAAACAAAACCAAACTTCCAAACCTATAAAGTATTGTATAAATATTACCTAAAAAAGAAAAAAAAGAAAAAAGCATTAAAAAATGCACTAAGTTATATAGAACACAGTGATGAACAGTCTCATAATTTTATTACTATAGGTAAAAAGTTATTTAAGAAAGAGTTGTATAGAGAAGCACTGGCTGTATTTGAAAAAATTATGAATGAAAAAAAAGATTATTATACAAATGAAATAATGGCTGTTAATGCCATAGGTTTATGTTATTTACGCATAGAGCCAATCGATGTAAGCAAAGCTTCCGAGGCCTTTATGCAAGCTTATAAACTAGATGAAGATGAAGAATCAATTTGGAATAATATTAAATTATGTGCCAATACATTTCTTTCACATGAAGAGTATGATAAAGCATTGGATATATACAACTTCTGTATTAAAAATATACCTATGTCCAAAGCAGAGATTTATAACAACGTAGGTGTAATCTATATGAACAAAAGTGAGTATAAAAAGGCTTTGATGAATTTTGATAAAGCATTGGTATTGGATAAAGAGAATAAGCTATATATGAAAAATATAACTATAGCAGAGGAAAATATAGATGAAAATAACAGATAAATCATTTAGGGCACTTGCCAAGTTAAATAGTTGGGATAGAAAACTGGAGTACTATAGTTTCTATGGCTTGCATGATATAGAGCTATATGATAGTTTTGAGAAAGTAGACTGCGAGTTAGATATGTGGTTAAAGCCAGATGTATTTGCAGATAAGAGTATTGATTTTAAGCAGTTTGCTTATGCTAGAGATGGAAGTGCATTTGCATTGTGGCTAGATGATAGCATAGAGGGTGAACCACCTGTTGTCTATTTTGACAGTGACTATGGACTCTTTTTACTCGCTATAAGTATGGAGAACTTTTTGTGTAAAATAGCCCATGGTAGGACACTGGCACCTAGTTCAGAGGATTCTTGGGCTGAAATATATGAATGGCAGTATGAAGACTTAGCAGATGAGAGTGAAGAAGGAAAGAGTGCTGAAGAGATAAAAGAGCTTGTTGGTAAAGAGATAACAAAATTCTCTGCTTCTGTAGATAAATCATATACCTGTAGTGATGATGAAGTATTAAGAGTTTCACTAAAGAGTAAACTTACTGTGATGTCACTGTATGGGGAAGAGAAATAAAGGATAAAAATGTTTAATATAGATGAATTAACAAAACTGTTTGAAGATTAAAAATATGACTAGAATAATACTTGTAGGTACATTTATAAATCTTTATATATTTGCATACGACAATGGTTTTTCTCAGATAGAAAAAGGCATCATAAATGAATACAATACAACAAGTAATTACCCTAAAATTATTTCCAATGAAAAGAAGAAATTAGTGGATGAAGCAAATAATATATTTGAGGATACTGCTACAGCAATAAGTAGACTAACACATAATCCATATATTGTGGAGGCAAGTGCAGTAAGAGCCTCTATTGCTATAGCTAAAATGGGAAAAATTATACCTGTAAAATATAGAGATGACTTAGGAAGAGTAGGTTTTATGAAAGATAAGCCAATTATTGCTACAGCTAAGAAATTTTTAGAATTTATGAAAAAAACACATAAAGGTGAAATAGTTAAAATAGATAACCCAAAAACATATAAAAATCTATGTCAAAAAATATGTGGTAAACAAGGTCTATATATTATGCGTACAGAAGAGCATATAGGATATAAATTAACAGGATTTATATTGCCATGGGATAAAACAGATGTTTTAGAAGAACAGAATTATGTGCAATATGCTAAAGAAATATGGCTTTTTGTGGATAGTAAAAATAAGTAATAAAAAATAATTTTAGACAAAGAAGGGAAAAGAAATGTATAAACCTAGTAAAAAAACACAAGATTTATTAAATTTTTTATATCAATGGCAACATGAAGATTCATATCATATCTACAATTTAAACAGGCTATATGCTCTTGAATTTATAGATGACTTTGAAAAATTTGACCTACTTGAATCTTACTATGATTATGATTTATCATCTTATTTTAAAGATGAGTTTGTAGCTTTTGCAGTAGATGGTGCTGGGGGATATTTTTGTTTTTGGACTTATCCCGAGTTACAAGGAGAGCCACCTATTATTTATAATGATGGTCATGGTGAATCAGAACTATTGGCAGCCAGTTTTCATGATTTTGTATGTCGTATGTACTATGAAGTTAATTTTGAGGGAGACAAAAAACTAGATGGAGATGTGTTTTGGGATTTAGTAGAATCTTATGATGATGCTAACGATGCAAATATAGACAAAGAAGAAGCTGATTTATTGATAGCCAAAGATAGAGAATTATTTAAAAATAAAATTCATGATATTACATCATTATTAACAGAGGATGATGTGAAAAATAATTTAGTAAAAACACCTAGTTTTACTGTAAAAGACTCACAATTTACGGTCAAAGGTTTAGAATTATATATACTTAGTGGAAAAGAGATAAATGGCAATGAAGATGTAGATAAGATATTGAAACATTTTGAAGCTGAATTTACTAATGGTGTAGAACTATATGATAAAGAAATACTCTTGAGTGGATTTAAAGCTAACTATCCTAATTATTGGAAATCTGAGAAAGTACAAGATTGGATTAACTTCATAGAGAACTTAACAGAAAAAGATAAGAAGTCACTCTTTTTAGCTCGTATAGAAACATATATTAATAAACTTAAAGATAATGATACAGAAGAAGCGAAGTTAATAAAAACGAGATATGAAAAACTATATGAAAGTTTAAAAAAAGAGATAGATACTATGCAGGACAGAGTAACTTTAGCAGTAGCAATTGAAAATGATTTACCAGAAGGCATACATTTGCAAAACGCTATTAAAAAGCTTTTTGAGTGGATTGAAGAACAAGAGTATATCCTTGAGAATGAGCATTATAATATTTTAGGATGCATTACTGATCCAAATGAAGATTCTTGGGTGTATGATGAAGATGGACATGAAGTATCACTCAACGGAACTAGTATCTGTTTTTGTCCTCAATCTACACTAGATAAAGACTACTACAAAGAAATTTATGGTGAGAAATCTAATCAACTCTATGTATTTGGTCGTAGTGGGGGGGATGGTTCATCCGTTGCTTTTTGGGTCAATGAAGTGGGAGAGCAAAAAATCATCCATATCGGTTCTGGTTCAGGTTCTACGTTATTTTGTGTTTTAGCAGAAAATCCTGTGGATTTTATAAGGCTTATTAGTATTGGCTATCAGGAGATATGTTGGCTTGATAACAAAGAGGTTCTTCTCACCCCACCAAACCAAACAAATACCGAACATATAATAGAACTACCTAACAAAAAACTACAAGCTTGGGTAAAAGATACTTTTGATGTAGAGATACCCAAAACTGCGTATGAAGTCTTCCCAAATCCTGCAAAAATGGATGATGAGAGTTCAGAGGACGCATTTTGGAATTGGCATGAAAATTATGCAAAAAATGAGTAATTAAAAAAGGAATACAAATTGTCTACAAGAAAGAAAGACCATAAAATAGCTTTTGAACACTACTTAGCAGAAGAATATGATAAGGCATTTGAATACTATAAAAAACATATTTCACAAAACCCAAGACCGTATGGACATATATATCATCAGTTTATAAAGACATGCAGTAAGTTAAATGTAGATATATCTCAAGTTTATGAAGATGTACTTACTATTGCACCTACACAAGAAAACTTTTTAGAACTTTACACTTTTTTAATATCATCGGGTAGATTTAAAGATGCCTTACATATACTAAAAAGACTATTTATTTTAGAAAATACAGAAGAACTAAATTACATAATGTATGGTATGGAATTTTTCAACAATGGACATTATGTTTATGCTATAGAAGTATATACAGAAGCCATAAGTCAAATAGATGACCATGAAAATATAGAATTTTTCAATGGCAAAATTGAAGAAGCAACTCAAGAATTAGAAAATGATTATATGAAGACAACTGATGCTATATCCGAAGATGAATGTTTAAGTATCTCTTCTTTAATTGAGTATAATAATTTGCTAGAGATAAAAAAGAAAATAGAGCAAAATACTAATGTTGTCCACTGCAGAGATGAAATGGGAAGAACACTGCTTATGTATGCTGTGAGGAGTGGTAATTTTGATATTGTTCAGCACCTTATAGATAAAGGGTCAAATGTAAATGAAGTAGATGATGAAAAGTGGCAACCCCTTCACTTTGCAGCAGGAGCTAAAGAGTTTCCGATGCTTAAGTTTTTATTAGATAATGGTGTAAAGATTAATGCTCAAAATGGAAATGGAAATACTGTTCTTCATGAGTTTATTTATGATGAAGAGAAAAAGGAATATCTCATCAGTAAGGGTGCAGATATAAATCTAAAAAACTTTCATAATGTCTCTCCACAAGATATGTTAAATTACTTGTGAAAATCTACTGTAACTAAAATGCCATACTAAAGGTTGTGGTATGGTCATTGATCTGAACACTTAGTTTCCCACCCATGTTTTTCTCCACTATCATCTTGGACATATACAGCCCTATGCCTGAGTTGCCCTCTTTTGTAGTAAAATAAGGCTCAAATATACGAGGTAAGACTTTGTCATCTATGCCTCCTGCATTGTCTTCTACACTAACTGTGTCTTTGCCTATGATGAATGATTATCTTAGGTGTTTTAGTGACTCTTTCTATGAGTACATCTTTGGCATTGGAGAGTAAGTTGAGCAAGACTTGTTTGTACTTGTTTTTGTAGTTGTGGATTTGTGCATCGGCAATGACCACAAGTTCTACTTCTATGTCAGAGTGTTTGAGTATGTTTTTCAAGATTTCTAGCGTCTCTTGTGTGGCAATAGATAGAGAAA
>JAUTBV010153705.1:0-10465 GCA_032361325.1 Lepetodrilus fucensis | reverse complement strand
CATTCATGTATATTCCGCCTGCTGGCAAATGATACTCTGGTGGCAGAGTGAGTTGTCTTTCCATGTGTCTATTTTTTTAAACTAACCAATCAAAATACGTGTTGTTAACATCTACAGTATATACTAACATCCTACATGGCCACTGATTTTGGAAATCACATTGACCACGAGAAGATGTCATCCGCAAGTGGGTAAATCTATTCATGTTAGTACGCATCTGATTGGACTATCAGTTCCAACGATAGGGATTCAATGATCGTAATGCAAATGCATACATGAGTTTGATGGCAAGGTGTCAAACACAGTAGAGCGGAGTTGGATCACGTGACCTGAGCTAGGAGTGGTTATGATAACACCCGGGTACCCATCAAGCGAGATCGAGAGCATTTTTCATTATTTTTATATGCATTTTTGAATTGGAGTTTAGAGCAGCTTTCAAGATTATTTCACATACCATGGCTTGTCAACGTTAACCTGCAACATCCGTATCGCTGAATATTGCAGTAAACCTGCGAGCACTGGCTGGTACGGACAGAGAAAGAATTACATCGACAATACCACACGAGGTACAAGAGCTTACAGCGTATCTTTCCCGAGTGAAATTAATGTTGTAAGTCACGAGCTTAGCTAAGCACTTCTTAGTGGCACAGATCTATTCAAAAATTAACATAAGCAGAAAACCAGTTCGGCACATGTTTAGTACTTACGTACTTGGTTTAAACACTATTTAATTCCCAAAATAAAAACAGTACATAGTAACAAACACATATAGAGATGAAGAATGGGAAGTGGGTGGGCAAACAGGAGGTAAAATCCTCCTATATAAATGCCTTTCCACTTCAAACGAGAGTATACATTTTAGGGTCAAGACAGAACACTTACGAACTTCTTAAGGACTTACGAAGTTTCGACAATGCAGGCCCAGATCTCTTCACCTGAAGCAGCTACATTTACCCCCACTCCACCATACTCATACACCATGACAAACTACGTCTCAGCAGAGAAAGGAAGCTGCACTTACATGAACAATGAACATCCTGATAAAGCACAGTCCAAATGTACAGACAAATCATGAACACATGGTATGACTGTGTCATCTTTCTCCAGCATTTCAGTCCGGAATGAACACAAACTTAGTCCGCCATGTTTTAACTTAACCAGGAAGTGTATTCCATGTCAAAGCGAGTCTTATAAATGTTACTTCCTGGCAACGTTCCTTTAGAATTCTGGATCCTTAAATTGGAATAATTAGATCGCTTTTTAAAATATATCTCTTCACGATACGGATTGCCGCACGTATGTTAGGTTGACGAGTATCCAGTGTTGAAACAATTGCCTATATATCAGCATGCTTATGTTAGCGATCAGTTCTTGCATATTGACGTATCCAGATGTGTAGAGTTGCGAGTCAATGTGTACAATACCGGGATTCCTTTTCAAAATATGTTAAATTTGTTAACCTCCATACATTTCTGTGAATGTATAGTGAACACTGCTTGTCTAGTTTCTATTTATCTGGTGGCCTATTCTCGAAAAGTTCTTACTGTATCGAAATATTACTGTTATTGTTCGCATTCGTTGTATTCAACCAACTGTTGAATGAAATTATTCGTATGAATAGGCTACTAAATGTGGAAAATCTCCAACGGCATTCACATGAGTTGACTTTGCTTTCTTGTTGTAAAATAGTAATGCCACCTATGATCTGTGAAGAAAGACGTTTATTTGCAGGATGTATGCATTCCATGTGGAGATTGCTTGAAGAATAAATGCATTGCTCGTTGAATGCAGCAGCTGTGCAGAAGACAAATACAAAGGGTGTATTTCCTTCGTAAATTTACGTCAGTACCACAGCGAGTGTAACACCACATCCGCGTATGTACATGTATTGCCTTGATTGTTTTATGTTGTTGTTGTTGTTGTTGTTGTTGTTGTATTTTTGTGTGTGTTTTATTTTATTGTAGCTTAGAGCTGCTTTCAAGATTATTTTCTTTCACTTATAGATTAGTTATTATCCTGACCAGATTGAAGTAAATGTATGTGTGAGCTAGCTTCCTTATTCCTTCAGTTCTCTTATTATATGGATTGTGTCAGCCATGTCGGGTTTCAGGTTTTATTTGTTAAATATCATTGACAATGTACAGAGAGAATATCCACAAACATGTCCAGAACGTTGATTATTATTAGTGACTTAATTCCTCCAATTAATAACGAGATTCAAGTATATGTACATGCATTTCTTTGCTAACCTCAATATTGCTTTCGTTCCCTAGTATTGTTAGAATGTGTAAGGATGTGGGTTTTTTTAATAGTATAAACAATGTACATACACAAATATTCACAAACATAATGAAGAACGTTGGCATACAATTATAATTATATGTCATAATATGACTGCTGATTTTGGGGAAATATATGGTTTGATATAAACGCCAATATTTAAATGTTGCTGTAAAGCTATATTTCAAATTATGCAGTTTATTATATTATAGTTAATGCACGATGCGCCTGTGAAATGCCATCCTCACCTCATAAACCTATAACTGAACCTGGCAATGACCTATATATACAGTACCACGAACAACAATGCTAAAACCCTTTAGCTGATGAATATACTCCTTCACTCTCACAATCAGCTGCAGATGGTTTGTCTGTCACAGAATCAATGTTGTAGTAGTCGTTCTTAGAGGTCGATGGAGTGGCATTGGCAGTGCTCCTGGATGTCTTTCCATTTGTTTCATCTTTGACGGTGTCGGCTTCTGTCGTCTTCACCAAGGACTGTTCTCCTTTGTTGGTTTCTTCATGACTTGCTGCTAGTATCAAATCATCTGCTGATGGTGTAGTGTCACTAGGAACTGGAGTGTTGCTCTCTAGAGTGAAGTACACAGGCTTGGAGGAGGCAGCCATTGAATCACCAGAAGCAGAAAGTCCTGTATCCAACCCTTTTATCCGAGAATAGTCATCATCTGTTCCGCTCTCTCTGTGTCTTTGGTAGGCTGTCGTGTAGTCATTGTGTCATAACTTGCTGATGGTGTAGTGTCACTAGGAACTGGAGTATTGCTCTCTAGAGTGAAGTACACAGGCTTGGAGGAGGCAGCCATTGAATCACCAGAAGCAGAAAGTCCTGGATCCGATTCGTTTATCCGAGAATAGTCATCATCTGCGTCTCTTCCTATGGTGACCTGTCGAGTAGTGTCATAACCGTCATTGTATTCCTCGCAGTCTGGTGAAAGCTTGTCATATGGATTACTGGATTTAGCATTGGCTTCAGAGTCAGACAGAATATCATAATCGACTTCATGGGATAGTCCAGCACTATTTGTATGCACGTTATGTGAGAGACTACTGGGTTCTACAATATCAATGGTCTCGTATCCTTCTTCGAACGTTCGGTTGGTGTACATGTTTTCTGATTTCGGCCTGCCATTAGTGTTTTTCTCAGAAGGTAATGTTAAATTGGTAAAGTTGTCAGGGTCTCTATTGTCTTTGATAAAAGTGTTTTTCTTTCTGCGGAGAAAAGCAATTGTAATGAGAATACATATGTGACTTTACGGTATTTTAACTTTATACAAACATTATACAAAGAGCATTAGCATGATCTTCGAATGCTTAAATAGTATCTCCACTGTTCGTACTGAATACTAGTAATATACTTTTAGACTTGTTGAATAGATGCAACGTTCACAACAAGTAACGTAATTAAAGGGAGTATATTATAGTGATTACGAACCGTAAGTAGACAATGCCGATTACAATACTGGTAAGGAGTAACAAAGCAATCACAGTCCCAACGACTACACCAGCGACTTGGCCTCCTGATAACAGAGAATAGTAGTAGTAGTAGTAGTAGTAGTAGTAGTAGTAGTAGTAGTAGTAGAGGTAGTAGTAGTAGTAGTAGTAGTAGTAGTAGTAGTAGTAATAGTAGTAGTAATAGTAGTAGTAGTAGTAGTCTGTTTTTTTCTACAGTATTTCAGAGATACTTTGACGATCTCCTTACCACCAACGGTAAGATTAATAAGTCCCGGCTGAATAACGATACCGCACGACTATATACTTTAGTATATACTTTATGTGCTCTTTGATACACTATTTCTCCGGAGTCGTAACTCTATTTATCACCCAATACTAGCTTCAACTGGAGATAACTCGTTGATAAAAGTAATCAAAATCCTCAGATTTGTTGATACTTTTATCAACTGGTAGGATAACATTGGTATCAAAAGACACTCGGTGGAGATGCTCTATATGTTAACGTATAGTAGTTACGAATCTTGTAGTGCTACGATCGTTCTGTTCTGTGGAACACGACACTGGGTTTTTGTGTAAACGAAACAGCGGAACCTTAACTTCAACCTTAGAAATGGTGTAGTCATTGGATACATTTGGTGAAGGTTGTCTTTTGAGTTGTCGTTTCGTACAGGACGACACTGTATGTTCTAGGATGCATGCAAGCATACGTCACATTCCTTTCATGTCTTTTCAATGTGTTCCTTGTTTTATAAGGAACACTGCAGACCAGAGGAGACCCACTAATGAGCAATTGAACCAAGAAAGACAAGAATTTTCCCACCATGGGGTTTATTCGGGAATGTTTCAGTGGACCTGGACAATTTGTACATAGTATTTTTCAATGATAGAAACGCATCATTTTTATAATAGATTACAGACAAGAAATCAAACATTATAGTTCATATTATCTATACATTGTATATTAGCATCGAGGACGATTAAAACAATACATAAATAGTATTCACTTCTTTGAACATTATGTACATATGTCATCGCTCTGTTCTGTGGGGTTGTCATCGTGTGAAATTGACTTACATCAGAAATTTACAATAAGGCATTGTTATACCTATAGATAGACACAATATAACATTATTTTTTTTTAATATATTCCACTTGTATGCCTACTCAGTTACATAGATGCTGTAATTAACGTATTCATAATTATGTGAACATGGAAGAACATCGACGATCAGAATTTCGTAAAACATGTAAATTTAATATTTTAATATATTGTACTATTAATATATAGATATCACAAAACGGAAGCTATAATATATATTTCGCATACATCATTTCATCTCTTAACAGAGGTCGAATTGGAAAGCAACGAGTGGATAATATTAAGAACATTCACATCTGAGTGTAAATATAGAAGATAACAGTATAATAGAGAGGTTAAAATTAGTGCATTGCCGCATGATGCGGTCATAACGTAGTGGCATGATTGTGTGATGCGGTCATAACGTTGTGGCATGATTGTGTGGAGGGATGGACATCACAGCGAAGGATATTCAGCAATCCCACAACACCGAAACCATAAACACAGTTAGACTGCCTAGCTTACTTCACCTTCTTATAATACCAACAGTCAGAGAGCTTCACAACCGCGAACGAACGAACACCCCTTCAACATCTCCATCGACGAGTCCATGGCCAATACGTAGGCGAATCCTTTGTGATACCGAAGGGGAGTTAAGAGCCAGCCATACACTGGCGAATCCATTGTGATACCAAGGGGGGTGGAGAACTTGTGCACCGCGAGACTTATTGGAACTTTGCCCGGTCACTTCCTGTGGGAGTTGAAGGTCAACCGACATTCTTTTTAGAACAATTCCTGATGACCTCGCACTAAGGTAATATCACCTTGACCTCGACCTTGACCGTGACCTTGAGAATCTTCAACAGCTGAAGGCAAGACAATATGATATGTTGAGGACCGGAAGACTTGCTGCCACAAACCCTTTCCGTTTTATCTTTTAACGCTGAATTTAATTTCGAATGCCAGTCCAAACGAAGCCACATGACTTTTGCCTTGATTTTGAGGGGGTTGTTGGTGTGGATTCGTAGTAGAAAGTCTACTCACGCTTTGAGGGCTTTTGTCGCATCGTTATAATGATAGCACTGGAGTTGAGGCAGACCGCGTGGAGGAACCAGAAGCAGCAAGTCCTGGAACAACCCATAACCGACATGGCTCTAGTCCAGCAACCGACATGGATATGTAAGACTCCGGGCGCACGTCGCTTGCAACCCGGACGTCAAGATGGAATCGTCTCATGTCTCACCACACGAATTGGGCCGTCAAACCGTCCGTTACACAACCGTTGATTTGAAAGACGAGATTGAAACGCGAGCTCCGCATTTTATATATATGTATATATAAATATATCGTTAGCGATACCGAATGTCGTCAACGAGATTAAAATCCAGTTCACACGTGCACCCAGATTTCACTCTAATGTAGTCCACTCGGTAAGGTTGAGTTACGTTGTAGTCTTTCACAATACCGTACATATAGGTATACCTCTGCACACACCTGGAGTATCTCTGAGCTCGGGGGTCGATGAAGTAACATCCTCTGTTGACAACGCGAGGATCGCACCTAGTTTGGTAGAACTTTTGGATAGTTCTAGAGTCTCTGTAGAGCTCTAACAGTTTTCCTTCTCGCGAGATCCCGCCATAGGGCGTGATTCGCTCTCTCAGCGCCGGACAGCATTCCATTGGCACTGGCATGCTGACCACAGACTCTCTTCGTTTGGACATCCTGTCATAGCGCCTGAAACAAAGCAGAGACACATGTGAATAGTTTGATTAAATAGGAATTTCTTTTTTGTATTGGGGTAGTGACAGACCAAGGATAAATAAGGGCATTGCTACTCTACAGTCAGTGCATCCTATCAATATCGCATCAGAAAGGTAACATTTATGCCAGGCTCCCCGGGAAGGAAACTGAACTCGTGACCTTTGGCTCCGAAGTCCAAACGTTCTAACACTGCGCTACGACCCGCCCCTAAAAACATCTCAAATCGGGGCTTAAATACAATTTCAAGATTATTTCGCTCCTAATATCGCTTGTCAAGAGGAAACCTGTAATACCCGTAGTCGTGAATGTTTATTGACCAAATTATACAATCAATCAACTGTAAAATAATACGATTTCTTTAAAACTCTTTCTGGGTATGTTATACGTGAATTCTGCTGATAACTGGAAGAAATCCAGGTCTAAAACCTTCAATTGTCTATTCCAATGGAGTTGAGCTGGATTGCACACAATGTTACGTAAATGCGCATTCCATCACCCTATGCTCTCGTGTTTATGGACATTTTATGCGGATGCCGAAGTCTAAATCATTACAAGCCTAATACAATGACGTACATAGTCGAGAACTCTTTCTCGGAAATCTGACTTGAATATCCAATATCTGAAGCCCCCACAACATTGCAGACACATATTAATCTAGCAATATCTGCGAGGAACCATCATGAATTCTAATTACGGATAATACATATATTGACGCTTACATTGGTATTTCAAAGATCTATCCCTGCACTGATCTCGGTAATGATATCAAGACCGTAGCAAAAAACAACAACATCGCTTCAAACGTCTTACGCATTCATAGCAGGACATATGTACATTTAATGTTAGGTTAAGTATGCATATATGCGTCTTAGGAACATATTTATCCTTCAGTTTACAGTGTGAATCTGGGAAATTAGTAAAAAAAGGACGTTTTGTGGTTTAAAGTCATGGTGGTAAATTCTCTTCTGATGTAATTTGTCGGTGTTATTTGGTTATATTTAACATGGATCCATCCCACGATATCGACAGATGGGACATTAAAAAAATGCGGGGGAGAAGAGGGGAGGAGGGTGGGGGAGGACACTTGAGAATCTCATCCGTGAGTTTGGAAACTCTACACGGCCGTATCATTGTATTCAATGCGCCATTTGTTATTCTTATTTACCCAAATCTAATTTTGGCAACTGTAGCCTGTCGTAGCTGAATGCCTTCTCCGTTTCAAAATTGAGTTTCCCTTTCTGGATGTCAGATGTTGCGTGGACATCGCCTGGAACTGGAACCTTCCCGCGGCATCTCGACATTCAAGAGCGCTAATTCGTAGAAACATGCATATAGTCTTCGGCAACCGATCTACCTTTTTAATTTGGCACGTTTCTCTCATGTTTTAATCAAGTTTTAGTGTTCTCCGTCGAAATGCCATCACAGTCCAATATCCTGCAGTGTCCTTAGCTGCATATCGATCTCTGCCTGTATTGACAGGGCGGCGGGGGTGGGGGCGACAAGGAAGATGTGATTAAACTATTTGACTGACAACTATCCCCAGTCGCCCTCGTCACCGCCAAGACGGTCTCTCGATCCCTCGTCGTAATAGACGGCTCTGAAATATTTACCCTACAACTGGTTATAGTTAGATTGTCAATGTCTGGAAGTGACAAAACGTCAATGTTTATCTACTTCCATTCTAGCTGGCAGGGGTTGCTTTGCCACAGCCGGAAACATTAACGGTCGTCAGACTATCACGATTTACCAAATCGGATGAATCATTGATCATGCTTTTCAAGGTCTTCAGGTCCCCCACTATCCACTGAAGGATACCTGCTGGAGTCTGACTGACACACAAGCTGCTTCACTTTATCTGAAAGCTCAATGACGTTTTGAGCTTAAACGATTTCACCGTATATTGCATGAGACCGTTATTTTTTTTTGTATCCCTCTATACAGCAGTATTTTCAAGGCAATACCATTAACCAGTTATAAAAGCTATCAGCGTGGTCCCAAAAGATACATTTGCGAAATGTACGTCATCTGGAGTATGGAATAAAATATCAAAAGGACAGAAACTTTTGCTATGTCGCTTTAGTAGAGGCGAGCATATTTGTCAACGGGACTATTTTAGAATTAACTTGGAATAATCAATTCGGGCTTCCCATTTTCGGATTTTAACATTCAGAACGAGTCTATCCGATGGAATGAATAAAAAATATAATACAAAGCATCGACTCTTACCGATATCTATTCTGGACGTTGCCCTTTACACGAAACGGTCGTTTGGTTGGAATATTGCCCCACAAATCAAACATGTATTGATTAAAGACAATAGGGTACCGTGACTTCCAAATCTCTGTAATCTGTATAGATCAAATCCTGATAATGTTTTATAAGCTTGACAGTGCGACTGTGTTAAATTGAAATATCGAAAATGAATCTATAGCTAGATTGATAAACGCTTTATAAATGATTGAACTGGCTGATACATGTTTCAAATTTGCAAAATATCTATTTTCTTCCAAAGAATCACAATTAAATTCAATACAAAATAGTATATAGGCACTGAGTCAACTACCCGATATCTTAATTCATATAACATTGACATGATTAACAGTACTTTGTGACAGAACACCAATTAAATTTAATACAAACAGTGTTAAGATAAATTGTTATTAGCGGTATCATTATCCCTTATTTTATTATATATTATTATTTATTCTTCATGCTATATTATCAACAACCGAATATATGTTCCCATTGCCTTTGTTTAGAATACACCCTAACGTTATTGGTATATATCTTTGGCAAACGTTTAATTTCATAGGACATATAATTTATTGTCAAGATTAGTTTTTAATTTTTAATTAACAAACGCATGGCATTAAGTACGACACACAAGTATTATGTAGACTATAGTGAACGAGAGACTATAGCAGCCATATAGACTAAACTCAAATGTCTCCGTTACTTCCAGAGGCAATGTGCGAACCTACGTTATTGCCCGTTGTAGTTGCATTAGGAGCCTCCAGAAAGATACAGATCGCGCCAGCACATGTACGTCACAAACATGCCAACTTGGATGACTGAGTCTGTGAGATACTGGTATTTACAAAATTGCTATCACTGCAAAACATAGTAACCAATTAAAAATGCATTCCCTAATCAATCTTCATGTCTGTTAATCTGGGTACCAATACTTAAAATACAACCGTACCACCATAATAACAGCACATCACGAAACGTCAGTGTCATGTACGGACATAAAGTTACAACGTTGTATATTGTCTGACGATGGTTAGATCCCGTTCTGATGTATAATTGATAGCCGGCTTGCAAGCGACGTAAGACAACAGTAAGCGAAATGTTGCTTTAACCTTTCCATTTCAGACACAGAGGATACGACCGAACAAAATATAAATCTATCTCACTCAGGCATATTGACGAGGAACTTGGTAATACGTAATTAATTCCTTCAAACTCCGTGTTAACCTTTTGTCCAAACGTAATGTTTATAACACGAAAATGCTTCTGGCACGATTTGTTCGGGCATAATGTTTCTAATACTAAAGACTTATGGAGTACTTTGTTCTTAAATAGTGTTTATAACTATAAGAAGCTTTCTGCAGTAGATAATGATCATCATGCATTATAATTATAATTTGGAAAAAAAGTATTCTATGAAACTTGGTGATTCTGTTCACATAAAATCAAATATGGAATCAAAATTATTTACTATCTAGAAATGAGGGAATTGGTCCCATAACCTCTGATTAAAAGCATGCTACCAACATGCAAATGTTTGTTTAGTTTGTATGTGTGTGTGTGTGTGTATTTAAATGCTTTTACAGTCGCCTTCCAGCTTAGCTGATTTCGGCAGACTGGTCCCTC
>JAUTBV010153694.1:0-10465 GCA_032361325.1 Lepetodrilus fucensis | reverse complement strand
TAGTATAGATAAATAAATGCACTTATCTTTCGGCGACATCTTCAAGCACGCTGTTTGGGTCACAGATCGAGTAGATTCAGTATGGCATGTCCACTGATACTTTCAGGCAGTGTTTCAGGATGGCATGTCAACTGGTACTTTCAGGCAGAGTTTCTGGAAAAGATTTGAAGAGAGTCTAGAAAAATGTATATGGTTTTCCAAAAGTAGGGATGTTGGCATGTCATAATTCCAACTACATGAATTATCAGTGGACATATTTCATTCAAGCTACAACCGGATGTTAGTTATATTAATGGGATAAGCACAAGATAGTTCTCGTATGTAATAAAGTTGCTATTGCTACTGCTACTAGGCCTACTACTATTACTACTACTCCTGCTGATGATGCTTCTATTATCTTGTGTGTGTGTGTGTGTGTGTGTGTGTGTGTGTGTGTGTGTGTTTGTGTGTGTTTATTTATTTGTCTGCAATCCTAATGCATGTGCCATTATGACGTAAATGAATTTCCCCTCTATGTTGGTAATAAAGAATGTCTTTCTTAGTAGGCCCTATCTCTCTCTCTCTCTCTCTCTCTCTCTTTCTCTCTCTTTCTTTCTCTCTCTCTCTCTCTCTCGCTCGCTCTCTCTCTCACACACACACACACACTCTCTCTCCCTTCTCTCTCTCTCTCTCTCTCTCTCTCTCTCACACACACACACACTCTCTTCTCTCTCTATCTATCTATCTAATCTACTTGCTTAAATGTCAGAAAGACGTCAGATTCGCTCCCTCGCATATGTGGCACCGTTTGTCTTTGTTACTAAGCAACAAGTACACTGGTCACGATATGAGATCCACTGCGCATGTGCCGTAAAATTACTTCCGCCCATTCTTACAGATACAAAATATAATAAATCAATCCGCAACGTACACTAATTTTATTTGAAACAAATACTATATACACATACCATAACTTCAACTTGCATAAGATAAGTATCATGAATGATGACGTTCACGGAAGCTTGCTGGCCGCATTCACAACAATTCTAAAATATCGATACACATATTCCAGACTCTCTGAGGCTTTAATGTTACTAATGTATTCAACAAATAATGTACAATGAACCAGTGGGTCATGGTGAAAAAGACTGACAACTCCATAATACATAGATAACAATAGATTAAATTCAAATGTCGAACAAATTGTTCAACAATCGCTTTCCTGAATCCCTCAGAAATTCTAACATTTAAATGCTACACTGCCAAGCAAATCTAGGCATATAGATCCATCAACCTAGCTGCTAAGCCTTGCCTGTCATCTATTAAATTACACTATCATCCACGTACCTGTAGTTCTAGTAGTGACGAGCTGGTGACAGCTACAGTTGCTCGGGAAGCCGTCTCCGCCATCTTTGTTGTCAAGCTAAGACCACGTGACTGCATTATTAACCCAAGGGAAGTAACTTAGTATATACTCACAGTTTGCGTGGCGCTAATAATTACTAGAATACTTATTATAGGAGATAACAGGTTTTCCGTGAGGTTATGGTGGTTAACCAGGTGGAAATTCAATTACACACCGACCGAATATGTTATTGCATGCATATTGAAAGAAAATTTCATTTGTATTTTCGAGTGATTTTGTTTCTCAATGTGGGTGATTGAAGATGTCTGTGGTTGGTTCGACTACATACATGGTTTAGGCTACCATATAGTTCGAGATTCCTCTAACGTTACCCGCTGAATCTCGAACTAGCTACCATATAGCTGATATCAATCGGGCGAGACCATAATGATTTATATTAGGTCCTACTGTTTTTTTCCAATATATTTTGGTCCCAAAAAAATAGATTTGAGTATTATCTTCTCAAAAAATATTAAATTATACATACTTTTTCAGTTAGTTTTTTTAATATTTAATTGAAATTCACAAATTTGCACAACATTAGGTGCTATAATTAAGGTAAACCAGGAATGACGCATACAACTACGAGAAGACTACATCCGAGCATATCTTCTCTACCGTGAAGTCACGTTTGGTCAGACATGAATCCGACCGAGAAAGTGTGTGATCACGTGGACAAACAGATTTTGGGAAGGTTTGCCGTGACAGTTAATCAGCAAGACTTGAAAAATGGACCGAAATATGCACTTTTGGTGGAATGATAACGTATTCCAGCCAACGTCCTCCAACATGTAACTGTATCGAGGGTCAATAAATCAGTGTGCTCATTCTTTTCTTCTTAACTCTATGGGGAGTATACAACCCGAGCTGCCATTCAAGGCACTAGAAGGTTTACATTCACATGCACGGTTCATTCTATTCCCTTGCCAGAAATATTGGATTCGTAATAATAGAATAATTCTATTATAACGAATCCAATATTTGTGACAAGCGCCTGTGGATAAACAGAGACATTTTCGAACTAAGCCACTTTCCAAAGTTGACACCACAAGTATTGTCAGTCTTCAAGTTGTACATATATAAGCTGTCACTACTCACTAATTTTGTTTAGTTTTTAGTGTTAGTTCATGTAATCAAACACGCATGCAGTTATTATTATGTAACGTATTTCTCTCAGCAACTCATCCTCTTAATTCCATGACAAAACTATAACTAAACAAGAGGATTATTATTAAGCGTATTTCTCTCAACAACTCATCCTCTCAAACTCATGGTCACCGTCTACTATTAGTCGTCAACGATAGTAGGCAATATGGACATGAAATTACGATGATTTTGTTAATACCATGACCAAGCTGTAACAAAACCAGAGTATTATTATTAAGCGTATTTCTCTCAGCAACTCATCCTCTCAAACAATGGTCACCGTTTACTATTAGTCGTCAACGATAGTAAGCAATGGACATGTGTTTACGCTCAGACAACGTTTTACCCTAATGCAGACTAGGACTTAAAGGCATAATATCGCACATATTTATGGTTGTTCCGGACTAGTTCTTAGCTATAGCTGCAAAGTACATTCATTTGAGATACAGAACATCATGTTTGTACTTCCAAAAAGCATTCCACCGCTGTTTGGTTGACACATCTTCAGTGCAACAACACCCACCAACCACCAATCCACCCCCCACCCCTACACACACCCACACACACCACACCACCCCGATAGACAACTGCTTCTTTATCTATCATTCAAAGGGGAGACAACTCTACTGGTTGCTCGCATTCCTACTTAAAACAGTGATGCATCAAAGACAAGATAAATAGCGGAACGTTCCTTTTTTTACTATAAAATAGTATTTGTTTTATAACCATCGAGTGCTGGGGGATGACATCAGTAAATAATTACTTTGAGGTGAACAAATCATGCGTAATTAGTCTAAGATCGAAATTCGTGTGTCCATTATATAGGTCATTCAACCGTGATATTATGCCTTTACGAACCACTTTAAATTGAGCATGAAGCAATATTTTTAAGATACCTCTAGAGACTGGATGGACTTTGTTATATTGATTATATTCAATGTTTCAAGTACCATATTTATATCATCGAATGGAGTGGACGAAGGGATATTTTAACGAGGTCTCTATCGTAATTTAAGGCCCCAATGTGAACTTTACATATGGTCATCGACAATTAATTTAATAACTGGAATTATTATCGAAGTTGACAATATCTTCAGAGCACCTGTTACCCAAGCATTCATGCGGGGATGTATATAAATATGTAAACCTGAATGTGAGTATAATTAGTACATGAAGTCAGATCATCGTATGACATGATTTAATGTTTAGATGACTAGTGTTAAAGTTAGCATGTATGTATTAGCGTTGCTAGCGCTGTTCAGGGCGCTATCTGTTACAACTGCTTCAGGTAACTATAAGGACGGCATCTTATTATTATTATTATTTAGTCTTTTTAATTGTATGACTGGAGTAGTAGTAGAAGTAGTAGTAGTAGTAGTAGTATTTTTTTTAAATTATTATTATTAGTAGTAGTATTACTATTAGTATTACTACTATTACTAATACTACTACTACCACTACTACTACTATTACTACTACTACTACCACCACCACCACTACTACTACCAATACTATTAGTAGTATAATAGTAGCAGTAGTAGTAGTAGTAGTAGTAATGGTAGTAGTAGTAGAAGTCGTAGTAGTAGCATCCTCAAAAACCCAAGCCATTATGACTACACTAACCTATTTGACAGAGGATGTAGTAGTAGTAGTAGTAGTAGTAGTAGTAGTAGTTGTAGCAGCAGCAGCAGCATCCTCGAAAACCCAAGCCATTATGACTACACTAACCTCCGTCAAATAATGGCCTGGGTTTTCGAGGATGCAGCAGTAGCAGTAGTAGTTGTCTTCTTATTCATCTTTGTCCTCGCACTTCAGAGGTACTTAATTACGTTCAGGACTCACTTCATATTATATTATTGTGTACGAGAATGCTTCTTCTTCTGCTCAAATAATAATGACAGAGTACGGTAATACCATTCATTCAGTCAGTCAGTCAAGCAAGCATTCTGACAATGTAGGAATGCGTCTACTATGTTGCACTTAGAAGCAATGACAATGTTACACAGCTCCGTCGTCGTTGTCGTTTCAGACTCCTCTGAACTAAGAGAATCCGTGCCCAGTGTTGCAGATGTCGTGAGACGTTTCAACGTTGGGAACAAAGCGGGGCGTATTTTGGTCAGGGAACAAGCACGTCTAAGTGAGAGACTCGCCGGGTAAATGCTGCATTACCTACTTTGTTTTTCTTGTCGCTGGTGACAATAGTTTTGTTCTACATCACATCAAGAAAAAAATGTTAGATAAAGATGTTAGATGTCCAGGCCAGGGCTTCCTTTCACGAAGCCCTCTTATCCATTGATATACTATATAACGCTCTCTTTTGTCGATATCCAATGCACTGCAAAGAGAGAGAGAGCTATGCTCTCTTAGCTGATAAGAGAGCTTTGTGAAAGGATACCCAGACCGACTAACTTTGATGTTCAAAAATACACCAGCACACCCGAGGTGAAAGTGTCGATGCCGGGAAGTCTTTTCTTGAACTACTAGATCTGCAATTTGATGTATACAAGAGCATTATAACTACTAACCATACGTCAAATAGTTGACGGATGTTACTTAGGCATACTGTTTTGTTATTCTGAGGAGCCGAATATTGATCGCTCATTCGCTAAATATATATTATGATCAGGAAGTGTAGAATGTGTGTATTTGTTTCTATTGTCTTCCCTTTTCTGTTGTGTATATGATTTTTCAAATGTGTACTAATTTATTTCATTGAACATTACCTCATCATCTGAAAATATTCTGTCTAATGATGTTTAATTAATATAACGTATAGGGACTGCCCAGACAATGTTACATATCGGCCGATAGATGGCGTGTGCAACAATCTGAAACACCCCGGATGGGGGGCGCCCCTCCACGAACAGCTTAGATTGCTTACACCCGAATATGACGACGGTGAGAAGCATTCCAGCATTCTTAGATAAATGTACAGCGGTTCATTTATTGACTGAATTATAGTCCCTTTCATCATGCATCCCATAACGTTTTTATATTCATCAAAACACTTGCACAGTTCTTGAAAGTCGAAATTCGTACATATGTTCCCAAAGTATTTTACTAGAGGCAATACAATGTTCTCATCACAGAACCATATCCAGTTGCACCGGAAGTATGCTAACACTATTACGGAAAGGCATTTTGTGACAATATCTATGACAACATAGTCTACGTTATTGGCCCTATGTGTAGGAGTATGATGCCATGAGATGACGGGCCCATATTTATATCGTAGGCTAATCATGAAAATTCATTGTTCATACAATTATAAGGTCGCGGTTCTCCTCGTCTCTTTGGCAAATCCGATAAGCCGCTTCCGAGCGCTAGGGAAATCAGTTCGGCTTGTTTCGGTGTGAACCGTCCGGGGACCGAAAACCGTCCGTTCTCTCAAATGATCATGCAATTCGGACAATTTGTGGACCACGATATCACTTCAACGCCCGCAAAGAGAGGTAAGTCATGCTGTTTCCGGTTAACTGTGAACGTATACCGGAAACAATAGTGTGCGATAAAATAAAATCCTTAATTAGTCGAATCATTATTATCATTACTTTATTAAACATGTATATGTAATAAGCATTTGTTAGACTACTCGAAAGTAAACAAATACCGGTAGACCTACTATATCATATCAAGCAGGCCTAATAATTTACAATTTGTTATAATTATTTTAATAGATAGATACGAAAGTGACATTTGTTTCTAGAAAGTAAATACAAATAAATATTCATCTAGTAAATAACTAATTATTTACAATTTGAGTAGATCTATCCGTTGAAATTCAGATCCAGTCGCCTACATTTTCTGATGTAAGATATATAGGCTATTTGTAAATGGCTTTGTTTGTTGTACACATTTTGGAATTGTTTATATTAATTAACTAGATTAATTGTAATATAAATGTACGTATATTGAGGTTTTCACTAGAAACAAATGCAGCTATATTATAATCTCTCTGAGCTTAAAACTTACAATACAAGCATAATACCGGTATCACGTCTTGTTAAAGGTGACGTACTTCGTAATCTGGAAATGTAAATTATTAATAATTATGAACATGAGTTGTATTAATTATTTGTAATCTATCAAATATAATGAGTGAAGATGAATTTACAGTTACTACAGTATAGAAGGGGAAACTATATTGATATTACAATCTTAAGGTATTCAGTCATTGACATAGTCTAATTATTGTATAAAGATGTGGATTCTCATTGTGGCAAATCTGCAATTAGTATTTCAAAATAATCCTATAATACGTTTCAGCTCCTGGTTGTTGCACTGGCTTGGATAGTGAAGGCACCCATCCTGATTACCGTAATGGGTGAGTGAAATTATTACATCGTTCTAAAAATAATATAAAGTATATCTGGCTGATATGTAGCTCTTGTCAATTGCGTTTCGTATCAATCTTTCGACAAATGTCAAAATCGAAAAATGTATACGAAACGCAATTGACAAGAGCTAGCTGATATGATGCACTCCCAATATGTCATATGACAATAGTCATGTGCCAGATTTGTCTGACATGTCATGTGAAATAAAGTTGGCACAAATCGTTCGAATCTGATTTTAATGGGATTGCTTTCTTAAAGTATTCCAATGTCATAATAATACCATTATTCGATTCCTCGTTCTTACTTACTTGTGTCGTGACCAGTGGTCCATGCTTTCCTATCAAACTGCTGGACGACGATGCTCCCTGGACTGATACGAAGTGTATGCCCTTCAGTCGGTCACTTCCTGCACATACTGACGAGGGTAGGTCCATGACACTCACCTCTCTTCTCTCTCTCTCTCTCTCTCTCTCTCTCTCTCTTCTCTCTCTCTCTTTCTCTCTCTCTATCTCCCTGTCTGTCTCTCTGTCTCTCTCTATCTCTATCTCTCTGTCTGTCTCTCTCTGCCTCTCTTCTCTCTTTCTCTTTCTCTCTCTTTCTCTTTATCTCTCTTTATCTCTTTTTTCTCTCTCTCTCTTTCTCTCTCTCTCTATCTCTCCCTATCTCTATCTCTCTCTGTCTCCCTCTCCCTCTCTTCTCTCCCTCTCCTCTCTCTCTCTCTCTCTTCTCTCTCTGTCTCTCTTTCTCTTTCCTCTCTATTTTCTCTCTCCCCTCTCTCTCTCTCCCTCTCCCTCTCTCACTCTCTCTCTCGCTCTCTCGCTCTCTCTCTCTCTCTCTCTCTCTCTCTCTCATATATATGTATAGAACAAATGTGTAATTGCCATGTCGAATTGTAGAAGCATCTATTGAGGAATTAAGAATTGTACTATACACGGAAGTGTCTGCAGTAGCAAGAATTGTTGATTGCAATGCATTGTTCATGAACAGAGAGCATCAGACGAGAGCAGGTGAACATGCTTACGTCGTACTTAGACGGCAGCAACGTGTACAGCATTTCTAAGGAAGGATTGAAGACGCTCAGGACACACTCCGGAGGCAAGTGCCAACTGCTCATATTGTCCATCTCACCTGGCATCCACAGAACACTCGTGACATTACGTACGAGTGTCATATCTCATCATACACACTTACACTTACCAATCGTAGCAACGTCGTGACATTCCGGATCGGAATGGATGTAGTTTGGTTGATCCGAATACACAAGTACACCATGGCATGTAGCGAATGGTCTGTCGGTGCTCACAGGTTTACTGCAACATTCAGCGCTACGGATGTTGCAGGTTTCCTCCTGCCCTAAACTGGCAAGCCGATATTAAGTGAAATAATCTTTAAAGCGGATTTAAACCCCAATGTAAAAATATATATAAATACATACAAATACAACAATAACAACAACATGCAGTGCGACATGTAGTGAAACGTTTATATAAAATGAGTACTGTATAATTCTTCAAATTTTTCGCTGCGTTCTTAAGATTCGTTGATGAACAGAATCAATATAATCGAAATGGAAAGTTTTCTCTAAGCGTAATATATCATTATGTAAATATTGGCAACATTGCTTTTTGTACCGCGCTATTTAGTAGCTATATATCTAGATCCTAGGCCTATATATACACATTACTTATTATTATTATGATTATTATTATGATTATTATTATTATTATTATTATTATTATTATTAATTATTATATTATTATTATTATTATTATTATTATTATTATTATTATTATTATAAATAATTATTATATTATTATTATTATTATTATTATTATTATTATTATATTTCCTACATATAATACCGACATTCTGTCCTCTGTCATTCCTTCATTCCCATACTCTCCTCACAGGTTTAATGCTAACATCAGCTGATAACTTTCTCCCGACGTCAGACAGTTCGACCTGTTTTAAACGAGGCAATAGCAGCTGTTTCAATGCAGGTAATTATTAATATACATTTAATATAAATTATCTTATTTGATTTATTACCATTAGTATAATTATTATTATTAGATTAGTAGTAGTAGTAGTAGTAGTAGTAGTAGTAGTAGTAGGTTCAAATCCCGTCCCGGGGGCCCGGCATCAATGTTAGTAGTGAAAGATTCTAGAAAGCGACTTTAAATCCCAATACAACAACAACAATTAAAAATTAAAAATAGTAGTAGTAGTATATAGTAGTAGTAGTAGTAGTAGTAGTAATAGTAGTAGTAGTAGTAGTAGTAGTAGTAGTAGTAGTAGTAGTAGTAGTAGTAGTAGTAGTAGTAGTAGTAGTAGTACTATTGGTGATAGTATCCCTTAGGAAAATAAATAATTAACACATCTCATGTGATTGCCAACCAATATTTGACAGCTACATATACCTTCACCAGGGACGTGGTACTATAATGACACAGTTTTAGGTCGGTGCCTGTAGATCATTTATATCGTATTTTAAAAATTGAAATTCATCAGTGTGGCATTCCTACGGATAGTTACAGGCAGACGTTCACCCTGGCCCCGAGATTACGAAACTTTTCAGAGTATGATTTCATCCTCAACTCAAAGTTTTGTTATACAACGTGATGGAAATGCTGAGTTTGAGCATAACAAAAAGCAGTGAAAAAGTTTCGTAATCTCAAAGCCTGGCTAAGTTCCTGCCATGACGCCATCAATTGCAGGTGATTTCAGAGTAAACACCTTCCCTGGTCTGGTAGTGCTGCAAACGGTCTGGCTACGCGAACACAACCGTCTGGCCTCTGAACTGGCGAAAATCAACACACACTGGGACGATGAAAAGCTCTTCCAAGAAGCTAGGAAGATAGTCATCGCGTCCATGCAGCACATCACATACGACCACTGGCTTAAGGAAGTTCTCGGACCACAAATCTACGATTTCTTCCAACTTCTGGACGACTCTGTGTACGACGAAGACGTGAACCCTGGAATATACAACAGCTTCTCCACGGCAGCCTTCAGGTTTGGCCACTCACAGCTTGCCAGCACGTATGCAGTGAAGGGCGACCCTCATATTGCCATAACCAAGATGTTTCTGGATCCTACTTACACTATGGGGGATGGATTTGAGGTCATGTTGAAAGGACTTATGACGGGCGTTGGCGAGAAGACTGATACTAATTTTGCCGCAGGTATGTGCACGTGCAGCTTTAGATTTTATGGTCTTGCATTCGATCCATTGACCGGGGTAATAATGTAACAGCATGGATTTGGCGCAATTTAAATTGCACATTATCATTATTATCTTGCCACGATAATGTAGAGTTTGTAGAATGGTATTGTAAACCCTGTATACCGACAATCGTTACATTTGATTTATCTACCACGCATATTGGGCAATCAAGCTGGTACCCTGTGCCCGTTCTATGTTCGGTAACCGAAGGTAATAGAGACGACACGGGTACCAGGTTGATTGGGCAACAAGCTACATGTTTCGCATGTCCCACTGGTTTTCAATATGCCACGGATTAAAGGCATAATATCACGGTTGATTGACCTATATAATGGACACACGAATTTCGATCTGAGACTAGTTACGCATGAT